>PQXK01000180.1:0-79087 GCA_004786245.1 Botrytis hyacinthi | reverse complement strand
AGGTGTGTAGATATATAGGTGTGTAGATATATAGGTGTGTAGATATATAGGTGTGTAGATATATAGGTGTGTAGATATATAGGTGTGTGGTTGTATACTTTTGAATTTTGAATTTTTGGAAAGGTTGGGGCTTAGTAGAGATGGAAGAGCGGGAGAGGAGGAGAGGAGATGGAGGGTTGTGGACTATAGGGGCTGGATATGTACCGGAGATGAGATATTGGGGGGAAAGGAAGAAAGGGAAGAAATGTATCTTTGATCCTTGGAGTTCTTCGTAGGTGGAGATATTTTCGTTAGATGGTTTGGTAGTACGTGGGGAGTTGGAAGATTTCCAGTGTTATGCTGTGTTACTACCTATGTGGCCAGGTGGATAGCTTCTCACATCAATTCTCATCTTTCATATCTTCCTTATGGATGGAGATGCTGATAATTCAATCTCATCTGAATTTCTGCGCTTTAGACTCCTTAGAATGTTTCATTGTATAAAATTAAATCTTCAATGCGTCTAAACGTTCAAGTTCATGTCGCCCTTTGAATACCTACCCTGAAACTTGTTAGCTCTTTGACTCGCCTATTGATATATTTAAGACTCCTTCATATACCAAATTTGATCATTTCTCTTCGCTCGTTGAATCATTGTAGGTAGTTTGGTTGGAATAATGATGATTATTTGAGAGCCATTTGGGGTAATGTAAGAGGTATACTTAGCCGGATATACTTGTTAGAAATACTTACCTCCATATCCCAATGTGGATTTCGATCTGTAATGAGATTACTTTGTTAACTTGCAGTACTAAGAGTTTATTTGGTGTTATCATTCCATCATGCATGAATGATAAATCTTCACAGTATTCACTGTTTGGATACCTACTCACAGTACGATATTTGAGCTGTGTGAATAACTATTGGCTCATATTGATTCGTCTATGTTGGGTTGGTAGCCGTAGTTTGATTATATTCCCTAGCCAGAGAATTGGATTGTTGTGGTTAGGTATTCAATAGGGGATCTTGTAGTAAGGGGGATGGGAAGATGGGTTTGTATGTTTTTTGGAATATTACAAACAAGTATCTAATTCTTGTTGGTATGAACAAATAGCTTTCGCCATTTCTGATATTGCAGAATAACTTGTGTAGTATTGAAATTTATTACAGCAAGCACACCTTTGCTCTTCAGAAAATACAACCCTATCAACCTACCTAATATCAGGTGCATCAAAAACCACACCATCACAAACCACAAAATGTCACCCCCCTCAAATCTCAACGAATCTCCCATCCACATCCCCTCACTCGGACCCTTCACCCCCCTTCACTCCTCTCTCACATTCACCAAACTCTGGACCCCCACCGACGAGCAACTCCTCCAAGAAGACTACCTCTCCAAAGATTTCCCCCTCTCACAAAATCCCTTCCCACATACAACATACTGTTCCTGGAACATTCCCTCCAACGAGACATCGCATCCCGAATCCGATTACGTATGGAGACTCGCATATAAATTTTTCCACAAATCCCCATACGATTTATTTCCCAGGATGAAAATGGGTTCGGATCTCGATTTGTCGGATAGGGGGGTTTGTAAGTTTGTCGCGCAGGTACTGTGTATACCAGGCGTGCAGGGCGATGTGGAGTTTCTGTATTATATCTTGCAATATGCAGCGCATCTCGTGTGTATACGAAGTCCCAAACCGAGGAAGTATTCAGGAAAGTCACCGCAGCCTGAACATTTGGATTTTATGGAAGTATTATCGAAAGAAAATATCCCGGAAAAGTCTACTATGATGAAAGATACCACCCATACCACCCCCACACTCCACCACCGAAGCGATTCAGATCCTTCCCTGACAGACAAAAACCTAATCCCCAATCTCAAACTCCTCACCCTCATCACCACCGCTTGGAACCTCTACGCTAAACCCAGAATGCTTCATCCGCTCTCAACCTACGATTTCAATATCCGACTCCAGCTCTCCGCTATTGAGGTTGATGAGCGCGTTCGCGTCGCGAGTTTCAAGCGAGAGTGGAAAGTGCAGTGGCCATTGGAATATCGGAGGAATGTGGTGAGGAGACATGGATGTGGATATGCGTATTTGTATCGGAATGTGTATGCGCGGGAACTGGTGGAGTTTATTGAGAGGGTGGTGCCGGAGGGATGGAATTTGAGGGATCAGGATGGGGATGGTGATGGGGAGGAGGAGTCATTTTATTCGGTGAGGAGTATTGTACAGGGGATTGAGAGGTGTGGGGGAGGAGGATGGGAGGTGCGGTCTATTGGGAGACATTTGGCTAGTATTCGGGGGAGGGAATGGCATTGTTTTTCTGGAGATGGGGGGTTGTATGAAGGTGGGGAGGGGATATTGTTCTTTCCGGTGTTTATAAAGAGGGGGTGGATAGGGGGGGAGTTGGCTGTGGGTTTGGGGGAGCAACGGAGAGGGGGGAAGAAATGGGAGAAAGAAAAGGAGGGGAAAAAGGAACGCGAGTTGTGGATCAAAAGAGCAGATGGGTTAGAGAAGATACAAGAACAGGAACAGGAAAAACAGACATGGACTGCGGGACCAGATGAGGTATTTCTCGATCAGAATGGGGAATATGTGGATATGGGGAGTGAGGAGGGTTGGTTTATTACGAAAGAGAAAAGTGAGACGTTGAGTGGATGTAGGAATTGCTGTCGTCCCGTCTGTTGCCAGGTGAGACGGAGGTGGAACGGCGTATTTGTGAGGACGGTGGTTTGAGGGGGAGGGGTGTGGGGATAGAGGAAGGGGCTGAGTATGCAGCTTTGAGGAAATGGGGGTTGGTGGGTGGGTGGGGGCAGCTATCGGCCCGCTGATATTGAGCAGTAGACTGAGAGATTTGAGTAACGGAGGTACGTGTCATGTTTGTGTGTATCTTTGAAGGCTTTTCCATGAGCTGGATCTGTATGAATCGACTTAGTTCTCATGTTTCGCTCTGAAAGTCAAACACTGTTTTTTCAAAGAGTCTATTTTCCAAGAAACTGATGTAGCACCGTCAAGAGACCTCGAAGTTTTCAAATATATCGTCAATATTTGCAGAGATCTCAAGACACGAGACCATCTATTGGGTGCCGAGAATGGTGGATGCCGAGAATGGTGGATGCCGAGAATAGTGGATGTATGTAAACTCCCGATCTGTAGGGTCGTATCTACACGCTGGCTAGAGCTAGCTATAAACGATCAAATCTTGGCGGGCTATTGCCACGTTGGGAATACAGGTGGACAGATACAACTGCCGAAGGTAACATAACGGGATCCCCGAAGCGTCTGGCGTTTCCGCTTGGAGCTTTGCTGAGCATCTCCGGGGCGAGGGAATTTGTCTCCGAGTCTCCTTTGATATTGTGATGCTTCAGAAGTCGAGATTCACAAGTTATTTGATCATTATCTTGGCATATTGCGTTTTTTATTTGTACATTTTTACTTTTGATTCGTGAATATTGTTTAAGATAAGAGTAATGTCCCACCGAATAATGCTCATCAAGGTATTTATCCATCCAAACTCCACGCTTATGCTCATGCTCATGTTCATCCCATACTCATGCATGCATGCATAAGTTCATAACAAACAGCCAAGAAACTCCAATCCAAAGATCCCTCCACAAGCGCCACTCTTCCTTTTCCTCATCCATGTCCTAATATCTAACCACCTCATCGTGTTCAGCCAATACCCCTCCAAGCTCACTCGCTTTCTTGCCCCCGCTACTACCTAAACTCTTTCTCTCATCTGACTCTACTGTACCAATTCTTTCTGCCTCGAAATATCTAGCTGGTCTCTTTCTGCCAATCGCATCTGCATCCTTGAATACCAATATACTTCCATTCTCTCTGAACAGTCTATCAATATCCTCCAATGTTCTGTCACTCGTCTCAGGATAGAAGAAGTAAACAATTGGTACGAATGACGCATTGAAAACCGTCCATATGATATAGAATTTCCATCTTAAAGACTCAATTCCAATGGGTGTAATTTCCACCACCATGAAGTTAAAGATCCAATTTGTAGCAGTACCAAGTGCAGCACCTTTGGTACGCATGGCGAGAGAATTAATCTCGGTAGGATAGAGCCAGGGAACACCTTGCCAGCCGAAACCGAAGAAAAGGTAATAGACGAAGAAAAATGCGACAGAGGCAGAAGCGACTTCTTTTTGATGAGCATAGCCTTCTAATTCGTTGAAGCGGAGCAGAATGGTAATGAGCAGGTAGCAGACGGCTTGACCAGCGGCTGCATAAATCATGAGATTTCTTCTTCCCCATCGCTCTACATTCGGGATGGCGAGGAGCGAAGCGGCAAGGTAAGATACACTATTGCAAGCAGCGAGAAGTCTTGCAAGTGTGTTTGAGAGACCGACGGAGGAGATCAAGACGGTGGGGAGATAGTAGGATGTTACGTTGATACCACTAAGTTGTTGCATGGCTTGAGTTCCACAACCTAGGACGAGACGACGTATAGTAGAGGTTCCAGCTTCTCCAGTTCGACCACGGAGGAGATCAAACCAAGAGACACCATGCGCTTCTTCGTATTCAACAGCGTAAATGATATCATTCACATCGCTGCTTACACGATCGTCCTTGATATCAAGATCTTCAAGATCAGCAATGATTTGACGACCTTCATCGATCTTTCCGTGGGCGATTAACCAACGAGGAGATTCGGGAAGCCAGGGGACAGTGGCATATAAGATTATGATGAAGATCAATTGGAAGGCGAGCGGGAATCTCCAAGTGACTGGGCCTGAAAGGAAGGAAAATCCATATGTAACCCAGTTACTAAGAGAGAAACCAGCAATATTGAGAATCATTTCGATAACGACGAGTTTACCGCGAAGACTAGCTTTGGAAGTCTCGGATTGCCAAACAGGTGCTGTGGATGTATTCATACCATTACCGATACCAGCTATGATTCTTCCCGTGATCATCGTGGGGACATCGTAGGCTGCGATTTGAAGAATGGCGCCAATGGTCATAATACTTGTTCCCCATAGAATAGACTTTTTACGACCGAGTTTTTCACCAAAGGCGACAGCTGCGATGGCTCCTACGAAACAACCAATATCGTAAAGAGCAGTAATCGTTCCAACTAAAGCGGTTTTGCCATTGAGATTGAGAGTGTTGAGGAAATCCTCAGTGACGATAACACCACCTGGACTCGGTTAGGAAAGATTATAATGAAGGTAGAAGATAGACATAGTACATACCGAAAACACCTTGATCATAACCGAACAAAGTCATGTCTGTTGCACAAGCGACCGTGACCCAGAATGTGAGCCATCCTCCCCTCATACCAAACCAAGGAGCCATATTTTTTTGAGAAGATCCGTGCGAAGAATATAGATTTACATGCAGTACAAGAATAATTCAAACGCAGTAATACACAATATCATCTGATAATGAAAGAATGGTCCAAAAAAATTCTTTACCAACAAGGGGAACAATCAACCTTTATATAACTAACACCAACCAACAAACAGGACAACATATCTGGAGAGGGCGAATACCAATGACTCGCAGAGATCTGAGAGATTCAAGCAGGAACATTAATCAGGATTCCAAGCGGGAACCAAGATCATCCCTTTCCCAACAACGTGACCAAGATTACACCCCATAATACCTTGGTATGCACCCCCGGATTTACTATTCGGGCAGCGATTATCACGTCACTCTGTAGGTACAGCGAGATCCGAACCTTATAATGCGGGAATACGGAGTCCCGAGTGGTCAAGCACAGTGCAACGCGCACAACAGGTGTTGGTTGTGCAGGCCCCAGCAAATCGCCAAACATGGGGTATACCTTGGACGGTAAGTCTTCGGATGTTATGGACGTTATAGAAATTGACCGTTCGGTGTATTTGTGGACCTCTCTCAGACTTCGAAGTTTGTTTCAGCATGGCCATGATAAGCAGGCTGCAGCTCACTTGGCCTATTTAAGCATTAGTGATGGAAGAAAAGGAACAAATGGAAACTCTTTTATGGAAGCGAGAGTTTAAAAGCATGAATTGAGTGCAACTTTCGGATGGATTTATCCCTGCTTTTCATCCTCTGGGGATTGGTATTATGTCATCGAGCAGATGAAAAGTATATGCGGCGGGGAGAGGATGGAGAATCCAGAATTGGTATGATAGTTATCGCACAAAGTATGTTGGGGTGCATTGTCGTCCCGTGTTTGACGGCTTCATTATTCGGCGTAATTTTGGGTTTGCAATGCGGCAACGTCTATAATAGATCCTATTGTGTATGATGAGAATTGATGATAATGAGTATGGAGTGTAGAGTATAGGGATGGTGTATATAATCTCGGGGGTAAATGAATGACTGAATGCATGTCCTTCCTATTTGTGGACTGTACCGATAGTCGCGCGATAGAAGGAGGAAATGAAGACGCGCGCGGCGAATATCGTTGTAATTGCGGTTGAGCGGTTGTAGAAAGTCAAGTTATTTATCAAGATTTCGTGACTAATAAGAATCAAGAATAATACTAGGTACCCAGCCACCATCAACAGAATATTGTTCAGATTGCAACAATCACCTACATATATTACATCTGTCACGACTTTGTCCAACAATTCAATGGAAGTATCTCTCTCCATCATAACCCGCCTCTCAAAATCTCATATTCGTTTGGTGAGCTATTCTCACACCCCATCCATTATCTAGTAACAAAGTGGGCGTGCAGACAAAGCTAATTTCACCCCTGCAAAAACAAAATATCCACACCCCATCATTTCATTCGACATTCCCCTTAATCAAGTCAATCTTCCGATGCGATGATTTTCCTACTGGTTCTGCCGTAAGTCAACCCTAAGGTGGTATTCACAGCTGCAGATACCCTCCTAAAGCCTGCACTAGCGTTATAAGCTGAGGGTCTCAATTCCAACTGCAGTGTACCATATGCGGTTGGGTATTGGCATCTATCCAAATCTTAATCCCGATTTGCTTCATTTCTCCAGTTGCTCGCCGATTATCTGATGTCCATCTTTTTCTCATCTCCAGCTGCCTCCAATGCGGAGTACGCATGTTGTGGATCAGCATCTCTCTTGGTCGGGGGCTGAAAGATATGACCCAACACTTTATCAACAAACTTGTTTCGTCTCAATTGCCTGATTGACTTGATGGACAACGTAGATCACTGTGTAAGTGGGATCAGCGCAAATAACGTCCAGTGGGTGAGTTGTCTTCTTCTTTGATGGCTCAGAAATATGGGAAGGGATGTTTTAAATTTGTGGGATGTTCCTAGGTAAGATTAGATCTCCAAGATAGCTTCTCTTCAGGAATCAGCAATTCTTGACATTCAATCATAAGATATCTGATCATCATGTTTGACCGCAGAATTGGCTTTTTTCGTGTTTTTGAAACGATACTCGGCCTCGATATCAGATTTTGCTGTTATTTCAAGGTTGTCACTGTTCATAAATAGACGCTCAATTGATTGTATTTATCAACGTGTTCAAATTGACGTCGATGTTAGACGAAGCATAAGAAAGAGGATACAGTGACAAAGGAGAGATTGAAAATTAGATAAAAGAAAAAGTAAGATCATGAAATCCAAGTCCCCTATTTCTTCCTCTGGAATAATTCCAAAAACTCGTCGTTCCCCATTGCAGCCGCAATATCCAAGGCCGTTCTCCCCTTCGAATCTTCATCTAGCACCTCACATCCATACTTCTGTACCAACGCCTCAAACAAATCTGCTCTTGCTTGCTTTTTTTGTTCTTCGCGATATTCTGGAAGTGCATGCACAACAGGTTTACTTGCCGCCACAAAATGTAGAGCTCCTTGTCCTTCATTGTTTGTAGCCTTGAAGTCCGCACCATGCTCTTCATACCACGGTAAACGAGATTGGCCCCCTCCACCAGCTAGGTATACCAGTAAAGGTGTCATGCCCGCATCATTCCGCGCGTCGATAAACCCGCCTACAGAGAGAAATTGTTCCATTACTCGGAAAGAATCGTCCGGCTTGTTGTAAGGGCGTCTGCGGGCTAGATGGTGTAACGCAGTGTTGAATTCTGGATCTGGCTCTAGAAGATCAGCACCCCCTTCATTAACGAAGATGTTGACAATATCAGTGAGGGATGTAGGCATAGAATGAGATGATAAAACACGATGGAGGGGAGAATACTCCGCATTATCTTTTTGGGTAATGAGAGAGCGAACACCTGGAATGGAAAGAAATAATGGTGCCGTTTCGGAGGTCCATCTGGAGAGTAGATAAAAGATTATGTGACGCCCTTCGTTATCAACTGCCAGGTAGTTGAGAGAGGGGCCATGGGTTGCCGAGTTTACTAGGTGTAAATAGGGCGGTACGTATGGTGGTTGTGACTTTTCGAGTTTGGAAGGTGTAACATGTGGGTATGGACCTTCCCTCTTAGTGGAGTTAGAAATGGCACATAAGAGTGCTGTCCGACCATATTCATCCCTACTATTCATATCTATTCCTGGCCTTTCAAAAAATGGACGGAGGGTTAAGGACGTGGCATTTGCGAAAAGATAGTGTAAAATGCTTTCCCCCTCTTCGACAGCCAAATCAACCCTAGCACCATGATCCAGCAGAAGTTGTATCATCTCTGCAGCTATAGAAGCGGAATATGCTTTAGGACCCTTTGGAAATGCTGCCACTACGATTGGATATTTCCTAGCTACATTGACTGTCGCACACTGAGATCGGTAACTAGAGTCTGTTGAGTTGTCCGGCACGTTAGGATCAACTCCGTTTTGGAGGTAAAGCTGAAGAGTCTTCACATCTCCGTACTCTATGGCTGATGTGAGAACGCTTTTTGTTCCTCTATTAACATCTGCCCCGTATTTTAGTAGTATTCTAATGGTCTCTTCATCGGAACCGGTCTTGTTGAGAGCTGTGAGGCCTTCCGGATTCACTTTATTGGGGTCGGCTCCAAGTTCAAGGAGCGCCTCACAACATTGAGTGCTGAAGAGATTTCTCCTTGATGCTGAACCGTTTTCAATGTATGTACTTGCAATTTCTAGAGGAGTACGACCCTTCCCATCCAAGATATCTAATTCGGCACCTAGAATTATCTTAGTATTTTCTATCAAGAGTTTCACATTCTTTCAATTGATTAAATAAAAACATGCATCGAAGTAAAGTGCTCATTCCAAGAGTATGGCACGAACTCCGATTCTCCATCCCTGGCCCCTTTTTGCAGATATGATACCAGGGTTTTGAGATGAATCATAAGGGAAGCTTACCGTGTTCACCCAAGTATTGAATAGCCTCAATTTGCCACCAGAATTCCCCTCTCGCTAAGATATGAAGTGCTGTGCTTCCTTGAATTAATTCTTCAGTCATTTTAACATCACTTCTCTTTTTTGTCACATGATGCGCGTTTACGTTCACTTGACCTTCTTCAATTAGAAGTTTGACCATATCCATGTTCCAGACCGGCCGCTCACAGGCCACTTGTAATAGTGGTCGAATAATGCTCCAACCATTGACAAAACTATCGGCAATATTACCGGTATAGTGTGGGTCATCGAAGAGTTTTGCCTTGAAAGTCATTAGTCTTCGAAACATCATGTTCTCATCATTTTCTCTATTGGATAATGTGACAAGTAGACTCGAACTAAAATTTGGTAAAGGAAATAGAAACAATAGTCTGCGAGGTAAGGTATGAAAAGAGGACCAGAAAGAAATTGAAGCAAGGAGATTTGAACACAACAGTCTATGGAAACGAGTGAAGACGGATATACAAAATAGGCTGGAATGGATAGTGGCACTTATTTTACCATACAATTCCAAGCGTTCGGTATCCGAGAGCTTCATATTACTCCTCGATGTCAGACTTACAACCAAACAGAGGAATTGGGAGATAGTAGAATCAAGGATGAAAGCTCCCATCTTCGAAATATATTAAGAGGAATGGAAGTAATAGTTAATGAAACGAGTATCCGTACACTGGAAATAATCTTGCTTATGAATTCTGTTAGTCCATAGTGCGCGAATTGAGTGATTGGCGGTCCCAGATCGCTCATGCACGCAGGGTTATTCGCTCGCGTAAAGTCAATGTCTCTCAGAACCAGCTGTTTCATCGTTGCCTCATCTAATTCGCAGGTCTTGCATTTTATAAAGTCGATATCTTCGTGGCTGCAATCATCTAGTGCTTTTCCAATACTGGTCATTCGTGTCATGAGTTGATTTTCGGCAAAAGTTTTGCTTCTCGTAGAATCTTCGCCCCTAATAGCATATACCAGCTCCGCGCATTTTGCCTCGAGTGCCGGAATAAAAGCATCTTCAGTGTTCGCTCCAGCTTTTATAAGCATATGCGCAATGACACCAACACGGCACGTAATATTTTGTGTTACTTCATCCAGGTCAGTCTCAGGCCCCGGGGTCCCAGAAGACCCTGAGAGAGCTCTGAAAGGACTCTGGACGTTGAGTTCAGTGAGCTTTCCCTTTTGTAGCAATTCCCAGATCCTATCTTCCTCTGGGAACATGGCACATGCCATCAGCGGAGTTATCCCCGACGTTTCTTGCCTGGTCTTCCTTTCGATGTCAGCACCAGCTGAGATCAAAATACTAACGGATTCAGGTCTACCTGATATACAGGCAAAGTGAAGAGGTGTCATGCCATCAGAGTCTTGGGCGTTGATATCTATGGTAGAACCAGTTCTTTGAGCATGGTTGAGTAACATTGATAAAACACCACACTGCCGTCCACGAGCAGCGCAATGAAGCGGCGTACGCCGATTGAAAGACTGGACATTCAATTCGGCGCCAGCCACTATCAGAGCAAATACTGAATGTTCGGAAGTAGCGCATGCGTAGTGAAGAGGCGTATACCCATCTATATCCTTCGCATTTACATCAAATTTAGGGCATAGCCGACGAACAACTGATACAAAAGTTTGTTTGCAGTATATACTCCGAGAATTGTAGCAATTATCATGGACTGTTTCCATAATATGTGCTGCAGTCTGTTGTCGATAGTTTCTTGTATCGATTGAGACCCCATTTTCATGCAGGTATTCAATCAAAGCGATGTCCATTAGATCTCCGTCGAAACGTGCTGCTACTTCATGCAACAAAGTGTTTCCATTCGTGCTATCGATCCAATTGAGATCTGCTCCGTGGTTCACGAGTATCTTAAGGAGCCCAACAGAGTTGCGAGAGTGACAAGCCAAATGCAGCACTGTTTTGCCCTGCCACGTTCGAGCAGAGATAGAAGCCTTCTTCGGGTGACTCAAAAGCACTTCTACCATCTGCATATTTGTACCTTGACATTTAGCAATGGCTTTGAGTAGGACCGACATCCCTTTACGGTCGCGTTTTTCTAGATTCATACCAGTGTCGATTATAGTGTTTACCAGCCCTGGATCTACAGACCAATACACATTGTGCAAACATGTTTCGTCAAGATTGTTTTGGATATTGGCATCAGGTGAAAGACTCAAAATAGCTGGGATCAGACTGCCTGATTGGATTAATGGAGATCTGCAAGCACGATGCAGGGTAGTATCTCCGTTGATATCTTGGGCATTGATATCAGCGCCATGATTGACAAGCAATTCAATGAGCTCGGCTGGCTTATGACTGTTATCCACCACACTAGCATTAAATCAGTCCCGGATCAACTATGAATAAGCCCCTGATTATGAGTGTTTTCATACAAAAAATCTCGAAACCCAAAATCTTTGGATTGGATAACAAATCCCGGGCCGAAATGACGGAACAAATTCCATTTTGTTAAGACTGAACAGTAGATTCAAGCTACAAGTATGTTCCAGACCAGAAGTAAGAAAAAGAGAATGAATAGCGCTTACCAATGTAACGGAGTTACTCCATCCGAGATTCGAGCTTGATTGGGGTTTGCTCCGAAGGCCAAAAGTTGTTTGGCAAGGTCAATCGATGATAGCTCTTCACAAGCTCGGTGAAGTAAGGTCTCGTCATCAGAGTTCATGGTGCACTATGATGGAGTAAATAAATGTCTGGAACTAATTACAGCGAAGATCAAGTTTTATCGCATATAAAGAAGTAAATAGGGATTTTGGGAGGATAAAAGAAAATGAATTGAAAGGTGTGACGAAGAAGGAATTATCAAAGAACTATTTCTACCTACTGGATCAGCACCAGCCGATAGTAAAAGCTCCAGAGAAATTTGAAAATATCTATGGCTTTTGGGTGAAACTGTGAGTAGCAGAGGAGTGTCGCCGTTACTATCTCGGGCTTCAAGATCAGCACCTGCCAACAAAAGCATATCTAAGATTTCCTTCGCAGCAGCTCGATTATGTTGGTTGATCGTAGTCATAGCAAGATTATGGAGTGGCGTTCTATCTCCCGGTTCTGGTAGATTTCTACTATGCATAATGGGACGCGCTGAGCCAAGCTCCGTCAAGTGATCACTACCTAGACTTGCGATCCCTCCTTTCTCAATTATAGCCTTTACAGATCTTGCTTCAAGGGAACTAGTCGCTACCATTAGGGTAGTCTGGCCTCTTATAAATCCCATGTCACCATACCCTACGGGCGCTTTTGCGTTGGGAGAAACATCTGTTTTTCCTAAGAGAGTAGAAACCAAAACATGATGTCCACGATGAGCTGCTCGTAATAAAGCCTCTTCAAGTTCTTTTGTCTCGCAATACGGAATCATCTCAATTATTGTTTCAACATGACCAGCATTACTGGCGATCATTAGTGGGTGTTGACGGGCATTTGGTGGTGCATTCCCACAGCGTCTTGATGTATCTTCCGTCCGAGTCGTAAGAGGGGACACACCTGTGGGAGGTCAGTAAAAGAAGAAAAGACAAAACATCAAGCTCAAGGTGCCCAATAATCAGGACTGGAAGGCAAGATAGGGATGCTTGCAATCTTTAGGAAGCTCTGAACTTTTGATCACAACTTGATATACGGGAGCGATTCGACATGACAAACGAGTTCAAGAACTAAAATGCTTCCACTTTTGGAGTATAGTCCATGTTTTTGGGTAGCATGATCAGGAAAGTTAACATACCAGCGCCAAGCAGGAGCTTAACCACTCCTGCATGGTTATTTGAGGCTGCAACATGGAGAGGCTTCAGTCCATCATGCCCGCCGATGTTTGGCTTAGCGCCAGCATCTAGTAATCTACTCACAACTTCGGTATGACCTCCTTTAGCCGCCCAAAACAAAGGAGCATTTCCAGTAATATCTCGTATCTCAACATCTGCGCCATTTTTCAACAGTCTCTGTGCCCAACAGCCTAGCCCGAAACCAGAAGCTATATGAAGATGGGAGGTCATTTCTGATGCTGAAGCTTGACCGAATTTTAGCCAGAGACGTGAAGTATCGGGAGAGTGTCTCAAATTGCCGGCCAACCATGACCAGGCTTGAAATGCCTGGCTATCAGAATTACAGAACTCTTCCAGTGTCTCATAGAAACTTGCATCTTCATAGTCGTACGCTTTGGCATGATAAGTCCAGTTCTTTGCAGCATACTCAACAAGTGGATACTGTACGAACAATCGAGAAAAGTCAAACTTTTGTCGCATAGGTTGTTCCACGTTACCTCCACCATATTTCGCATTATCTGGCATCGGGTATGAAGAGAATACCCCCCCTTGAAGTTTGCCGATACATAAAAGCGCAATCTCGCGGTGGGCAATTTTCGGATCGATGGCAGGGAATTGAGGAACGTTTGACAATTTACGTATAGTGCGGTCAGCATCCAAAAGAAATTCTGTGAAAGAGTGGTGCAAAATTTGCACAACCCCATCTTCCATGATCTCGAGAAGTGGACCACAGCCAAACCTGACAATGTCTTTACTGTCTCTGTCGCCTTTGGAAAGGTGGTCATTGCCTTCAATAGCCTTGACAATTTCTATCAGGCGCATGGGTCGTGCTGACTGAGTAACTAGTTGTAAAATCATGACTTGTGTATCCTGATGGATGTTTGTAAGTGAAGCATGATCGATAAGTACCCTGTTATACATCTCTTCAAGACCAACGGGCAATTTAACTATCATTTCTCGTATTAAAACCTCATTCTTTTCTTTGTCTTTGATAGATTGACTGATTTGATCGAGCATAAGGCGAGCATACAAGAAAAGGCCTTCAGATCGCTCACATACAGTGCTCTGGATAAAACTTTGCATGTTCTCACGGATGTCGTTCTCAGCAAACTGCTTTACACGCTGACGAACGAAAACCGATATATCACGTTTCACCAGTTTCTCCTCGAGACTGACGTGAATAACTTGGGGATCTTTGAACGCTCGCTGGAGATATTGTTTTGGTCGACTGGTCAATAGAACCTTGACTTGAGCGGGTCTAAATGATCCCAAGGCGTTAAGCTGAGAGAGAAATTCCTCGTCCATATTCATCTCATCTAATGCATCAGCGATACAATAGACTCGTTTGACCATTCTTAGACCAGTCAAAAGATGTTTCCACAAATGTGCTGTAGTAATACTTTCCAGGCTTTGTCCATTTTTCACATGCTCAAACAGGCTCAATTGCAAGGCTTCGCTGAAGGGCAAAAGCTGGCACATCCAATCTCGCAAAAGACCACGAGAAGTGCGATTTGTTTCGATAATTTGCCGGAAGAAAAAGAAAAGAACAGGAACAGACTCATTGGCCGAAAGCGTTTGGACCATGGAGGCTGCAAGGACACTTTTGCCCGCACCCGGAACAGCCTTGATCCAAATAGACCCATGGTCAGCAGATGAATGCCATTGTTCAAATTGTGAAGTCTCTCGAATCCATTCCCCTGTATTGCAGGCTTTAGATGAAGCATGGCGATTGAATTCGCTGGATGATGCTAGGTAATCTGTAGGGTTCAGCCATTTCCTGATCTTCTCGAGATCTGGTTTTTCATCCACGAGCATTTGTTTGATAACGTCTTCGGATTCAATCATTTCGAAGTCATCAAAACTCATATCGGACATCATGATGGAAAAGAAACCTGTGCTTGTTGATCGTTGGTTGATGAAAATGAACCGTGAATGATTTCGTGAGGATGAAGATGGTGGGGGTTCTTATTTAGGCAACAGCAACGTGCATCTCCATCCATGGCACAGCGATAAGCGAGATGGCATACGTGTACGATCAGACGAGTATACCTTTCTGTTTGAATGTCTGCCATGAATGTTTATCGTCAAAGATAAAATATTTAACTTTCGGAATAAACAAGCTGAGGTTGATTGTTCTCTTTTCTGTATAGTTTCGTACTCAAATCAGATGTGGAGCATTTGGTGGGCAAGATTATTAGACATCAATCCTGAGACACCCCTTTCGCTTATATGAACAAGTAGTAATGAGAGGATATGAAAGTCTACTCTAATAGAAATATGACTGAGGCTATTGCTGTAGACGTGATCGGCTGATCTCAATCCAAAAGAAACCAAGCTCAATCTCATCAAAGGGGTTGGGAGTCGAACAGCATGATCACGATTCAATTATTGCAAGACTTGAAGGAAAGTGCAACCTACCTTATTTGTCTTGGCTGGAAGTCTTTAGACTTCTCTTCTGGCAATTTTAAGACCTACGCGTATGTCAGGGCTCCATACCGAACATCATGATAGCATTCTACCACGACGAATCGATGCTCCAAAGAAACTCAATCATCAACAGAAGATGAGATCACACTCTGCGGAACGACTGCTTTCTTGATTTCATGTTCTCTTTTCATATAATTTTGAATTGCAGTTACATTTCTTAGAGATGACATGCACAAACGTATCGGGGCTGCTCCGAGAAGTACCCCAAAGAATTTTCGACAATATCCATTCACAACACATTAAAAACACTCAAATACATATCAGGATTTCGATGGAGATCTTCAGATTCAACTTTGACTATCATGGGTAATCACATTGTGTTTCGAAAACGGTTGCAAATTATTCCCACAAGATTGTCCTAAGTAGCATGGTCAGGGCTTTTGTTTTTATCTGTATACTATCCGCTAATGGATCAGTCCCAACGAGATTTATTCATAGACACATGGAACATCTTTTGCTGCAAAGGCAACTATGCAGCATCTTTAGCACAGCAGCCCGAACGACGCTAAGACCTATCTCTACGAGTGCCAAACCTACCAAGCAACTATATGAAAATGATCTCTCAAGCCTCAAGAAACATCGAGTAATTTGCGCATGTACGAAGCAAGATAAGCCAAAAGATGTGCCATGGAATCTTTCACCACTGTACTAGGCACAGATGATAGCAATCCTACATTCTGCACATGAAAGTCAGCCTATCTCCAAAAATGGTATTCAATCCTTGTGCAGAATCCATATCCTATCTGCAAAACTATCCGAGACGAAGTGTATGGAGGCCGTACAATGATGATAAAACGGCGAGCGTTGATTGGACAAGAGAGAAGCAATCAATACTCATTCAAGGGACAACTTGACTGAGAATAATTGATTACTCCAGATGAATACAAACGCGGTGAAGTGCAGAGTCTTGAAGAATAGGCAGATGGAACGAAGTAAAAGGACACAAGGACATAGAATACTGAGGCAAAGTCGACAACTCGTACTTATGGATTTGGAATCCCACGGAATAGATTCTACATATTTATGGGCGATGGGTCCTTACAAGCTGGAGTTAACATGGAGAAATAAGTAAATTCTGGACTGGCAGATGTCTAGGAAGACATGACAATGAATCTACTAAAGTTCTAGGGCAGCATAGCCTTGAAGCCGCAACATAGAATTGAACAAAGACTCATACTTAAGACTCTTAATGTTTAAAGAGAGCATCTCCGAGTATTTCATTTAGAATTTTGCGTGAGTTTCTGATTATGGTCCACCTCTTTTCTACATTACCACATAGCTGATCTAGGATACTTACAAGTATAGAACCACCAAAATTCAGGGTACGCAAGTAATTTACAGCGTGTTCGGTGGACATAAGGCACCATATCACTATTTAACGGTCCTATTCATAATACTATCATAATTTGTATTGAGATGCATTCCCATAGCAAAACTGAATGATCCTCCAAGTGCGACTGTCAGGACTACTACGGGGGGCAGGAGATAGGAGACATGGCAATTCTTGTAAACTCTACGGCATGTGTAAAGATCATTGTCGAAGGATCATAGTATGTCTTCGCATGTTAACCTATGACGTGTACCAAGTCCTCGTCTTCAGAAAATCCATACAAGAACACTCATCCAGTCTCATGCTTTATCTAGCGGTCTCTGCTTCGGAGATTACCATGATGGTACGTAACAGGATTTTCAATGGGCCCGACTGTAGTCGAACGAGGAATTTAGCTCAGAACATTCAACCGCTTCCCAATATCAAATGACTTGGAATAACGTAATCTATGAACTCGATGGTAGTCTCTACCTGTAACTCTAAAGTGACCTACGATTGGGACTGTTGAAAACACTACATGTTAAGTTGTTTGTTCTCGAAAGTACATTAAATTGTGATACTATACTTTGGCGGACCCAAAGTTGTGAAAACCTCGGCGTCGCTACCTCGTCATCGCTGCCTCGCCGATATGGTTTACCTATTTGCCAAGCAAAACTGTATGATATTTCGGGCTATTATATCCGATTCAACGCAGCTATATAAGTGCTTCCGTTCTCTCGCCTCGCTATAGTACACAGGTGGGTCATAGGACGAAAGATCACCACTCTTTCCCGGGGTAAATTGCTGAATTTTCCAATGATTCAAATCAATCGAACCTCTATATTAGCGTCACAGAACGATTATAAATTTTTTAAGAGGAGGTGCATTGTCTTCTTTCACTCTCTTTTTCTTTGACTATTTCCATTGATTCACTAATTGAAAATATTTCATCTTGATGCTTCCAGTATGTTTACCATACTAGTGCAATGCGAACGGCACATCATGTGTCAATCAATTTTGTGTCAGTGGCACTCGGGAAAGTGATAGACTACCCTCTCATTAGTAAATGATTAGCAAGAAGTTAGAATTTTCTGAAACCCAAAACTATCAAATCTGATAATATTTTCGGGGAATTTCCCGCCGAGAAAATAAATATATGACCTGGCCCATTTAATTGAGGGAGGAGCTGTTCGGAAAGGGGGTTTCAACGCAACTGCCGAATCACTTGAAATCTCACAGAAGTAGAAGATTAAAATTCCGCATTATTTGGCAAAATGCAGAGAAGACGTTGGAAGATATTCCTAGAAATCCATGCTAGTTGAGAGTACCACGGTGCGGTGCGTTGCGATGCGGTGCGTGAGAATCTGCGGAGAACGTTGATCAATATTCGTTTCTATCTATAGTAACGGATATACGGAACTGCAACACAGTCAAGCAAGTTCCGCTCTTCCTCAGGCTGTGACAAAAGTGCGTTTATGAACTGCGTCATTCTACTTTGAAATTTTATCACATTCTGTTTGTGCATTCAAGTTTGGGAAAAAGAGGCGACGGCGGAACGGACAGCGTGGCCTTAACCACAACGCGCACTGGCACATTTTTTTTTCCAAATAGGATGTTAGATTCAAATAATGTAATAGATTAGCACAATAATTAGTTCTCAATAAGACCTCTTCTTCAACCATTAGAGCAATAGAATGGTGTGAGGGGTGTTGGTAGTAAAGACTAGTTGGGGGCATCCCCCTAGGTATATACACAAAACTAGATAACATCTCAACGGCGATTAAAACCACGTTGAGCAGCTCGTATGATGGCAGAGAAAGCTAAACACTCTCAACACTGTTCTAATATTATAGGTCCGAACCTAGATCGAAAATGGATAGGGCATCGTGAACCCAAGGTGCGACTAAGCTAGTCTGTTTTCAGTTTCTCAAAATGTATACTTCTTCACGAGATACTAGTCGGTCTATCTTCTGGCACTCAGTCTTTAGTTAAAGTTCCAAGGAAAAAAACCATAATACTAGTTAAGTGAGTGGCGCAGCTTCTCTACTATTGAAGCTTCAAGATGCTGACAAACTAGCAGTTAAACACATAACTTTGGAACAAGACTAAGTGAAGCATTATCTTCTCGTTGCGCATCGTATCACTCTGTGAGTCAAGGTTCCATGAAGAAACTGTTGGAGAAGAAAAGAAGATGAGATGTCATGCAGATAGTGTATAAGCAAATGAATTCATGCCATGGAAATCTTATTCAAATTCGAAGGATATCACCAATTTCCCAATTACTAACCAACACTATCTGAACTGCACTGCGCTGCATAGTAACATGCCGTACCAAGGTATGAGATAACCACCTACTTCAAATTTCATTACTTTGACTCCCGTAGATTTTCTGCAATACTCATATTCATTTCCTACACGCAGGGATGGGAAAGAAGTGAATGCAAACTGTCAAGCTAACTGAACAACATAACAAACGAACAAAGGAACCAATCTTTAGACAATTTCGAAGTGCAGGGCCTTCGTATACGATACTGGAGAAACACACTGGTGTAAAACTACGATGTAATATTCAATTGAAGACCCCAGCGGACTTCGCCCTCTTTTCAACCCATTTTCTGACCAAATCCAACAGTAGATACGAAGCTTATCATCATTTTGTCTTTCTGCTTCAGCCTCGAGATATGGGAAATGAGTCTTCTCTCTAGATATATTGCCAGAGTAAGCTCTATCATGTGATGAGATGAGATGTGATACACTTACTGTGTCCTTATGACCCAATCCAAAACTCACCGCTCACGCAAGGTTGGTATACAGCGTAAGCAATGAAATGAAGGTCAATGTACCCATGTATAGATTACTCTCCCTTGTGCACCTTAAAAAATCTATCACCCACTCCATGGAGCTTTTCCCCGGCTCGCTCTGTTGTTAATAAGCCTTATTGTTATATCGAAGGAGTTCAATCTTCACACATACGAATCAACTAAATTGAAAATAAAGTATAAATCATGAAATTTATTATAAATTATAAAATAATCAAACTTCTAACAGTCCATATTGTTTTTGTTTATATCACATATCAGCATTTCAAAGTCTTCAACGACCCCCCGCTCTAGAACATTTCATATAACCGAGGGAAACAATACACACACACGGCACATGAAAAATCCCTCCTCGCAGCGTGGCAATAAGATCCGACGAAACCCTGCCCCCACCAACCCGACCGACCGTTGGTAATTTAATCTCATGATCAGATTTCCTCATTATTTTTGCTCCGCTCTTCTCCGTGTTTAAGCCGGTTGACAGATTGAAGAAATGTGAGGTGTCATATTCGGGATACCCTGTCGATCGGTTCATTGTCCGAGACCGTTCTGTGATCGGCAGGGTATGAACAGGGCATCATACCGACGTGGCTGGACTCCGAGGGCTGTGTTTGATTGAATTGAATTGTAATGTGAACCTATTATCTGATCGGCAAATGTACATGGACTCAGTTTGTGGTTAATGCAATAGCGAGTCAGAATGTGATGTATCTCTTGAAACATCATTCGCCCACATAATTTTTCTGCTGGAACGATCAAAAGACTTGCATACACTACTTTGAATTGGAACGTCAATGTCCATCATCATTTCTCATTCTTATCTGGGACTCGCCCGTGTGCACCAAAAAACATCCCAGTTCGCTAACCAAGCACTTGCTCGCCTGTTCCCTCCCGCAATTAATTCCCGCCCGCCATGGGGATATGTCAATGCAACGCCAGATAGCATGCTTCGCATGCTATCTACTTACCAGATTCGATATCTCGCATCTTCGTCTCCTGGTTCATACAGTATGATAAAACAGAACAACCAGCCCTCACCCAGTGAGGTGGACAATATCCTCGGTAAAAGCTGCCTCATATCTTCATAATCAGATGATGAAATTACTTACCAAAATATGCAAGTACATTCAAGGTATGAGCATGGTATTCAGCTGGGAAACTAATGTGCAGACCTGTAGTACGTATGCCGTTCGATCTTTATAAGGTTTTTGCTGCACACATAATGTCGACTCGTGCGGGAAAATGACTCTTGAATTGGGCGCAACACTCGGTTCTAATTTGTTGAGGAACGTACTCCGAATGTATTTCTGACGACGATAAAGAAAGATCGTGGATGAGGCGAATAGAAAATGATACAAGAAACGACTAGATTGCCCAAACTAAGTCATGAATGAAACCAGTATTGGGCGCACCGAGCGTGGAATTGATTTAAATGTATTCCAAATAATAGTTTGATTGTGCACTCCATGAATATTGGACCCCACAAAGTCCATGGATTCGAATCCATCCATACAGAATCAGACAGGTAGATTGACTCTCCTACCGACACTTCCTAGCCATGTATCATCGCCCGAAATGCATCATTTCAATTAATGTAGCCGAAAAAGCCGAAAGAGATACCAATGTGACACAGGAGTTTGCAGAAACAAATAACACCTGTAATATTCACGTTCCTTTGGGCTTTGAAAAAATGCCGAAGAGCACATGAACCGGTAGTGCTTACTATTTGGGATATCCGTACAGGTATCTATAGGAGTACGGAAGCATTGTGTATTGGTTTCGTAGGGCTTGTGCTGCGGGAACGAGGCACAAGAGTTAGGCTGGTATATAGAATTGACGAAAGTACGGAGTTCTGAACCAACTAGGAATTCATGACGAGTATCTATCTTCCTTGAAAGAAGGTTGGGTTGTTCCAAGTGAGAGTGTGTATGCGATAAATCGTTTCGGATAATTCTTGACCTGGATAATTATCGGACTGTTGAGATTCGATTTAGATTGAGGTACTGGGTACCGTATGATGCACCAAAAATATTTCAGCGGTGTGCAAAGCATTCCGTAGACTATTGTTTTGACCCCTCAATTCCTCGATTCATCAATTCATCGGACGAAATATTCCAATCAATCATGGCTTTTTGTACGTCAACGGCAGGGAAAACCTTGGATTATTTCAATGTTAGCTGTAGACGATGCGTTAATCACACATCCAATCTGGATAGAGAAATGAACAATTGAGAATTAAACCTTCCAAAAGGGGAAGATGAGCAAATTTCCTCATGAGAAAGTTGGGGGGTGGTTGTACGGAGTACAGGAATGATTGTTTAATCGAGGCAACACAATGCAATGGCAAGACTTGGTTGGATTAATCGTGGATATTAATATACAAGCAAACCCTTGAAAGAAACGATGGATTAGTTTGCTCGGCCCGCTGCAGGACGGTTTTCGCCTTTTTTTCTGGACTACTCCATAGTATGGTCCAGGAGCAAATGTTGTCAATATGTCGGCGATTAAGCCTATATAGGTACATATGATAAGACTCGCTAGATCATTTCATATATTCCCTCGTTTTTAGCTTCCTTACCAAGTGCCACTCAGCTGGCAACTTATCAGCATGGTTCCCCCAGTATATTTCTTGTCGATCTTTCAGAGACTTATCTACGGACTACTTACCTGAGTATAGCGTAAGACGTGGAGTGGAGTATTTCATCTTTTTTTCTATCTCTGAACCTCTCATTGCTACCTTTATGCTACAAAGACGATTGGTGAAAGGTATGCGAGCAGAATCTGGTAGGTCTGATGCTGATTGTATCTAGCGACATTCCCCCTGGCAACATGAAAAGGTGTAGGAGTAGGGGGGTTTTATTGATTTCTTTGCATATATAAATACATATAGGCAAAATTAGCTTTCGTTGAAGGGAACACATAATTGGAAGAAGAGAGAAATGCAGCCGGTACAGACAGGTAGGGTCAGCACGGCTCAATCTGACACTCTGCTTTGTGACCCATAGCAAAACAAATGAATTTTTTGATTCGCTGTCTGTAACGCTACCATGATCCATGTATATATGCAATGCGAGGGTGACCTCGTTCCGCGCCGCTTTCGCGGGCGGGAATGCACCATCTAGAAACAAGACTAACGGGTGCCCGCATGAACAGAAAGTAATGTGACCGTCAGATGTAGTTAGCGGTGAAGGGGTCAAGCCAATGATAGAAGATAGATGGAGGGTGGATTCAGCAAAGTAAGAATCAAGAACGGAAAACGCTTTGATGGTCAATGCAAGATGTGTTGTTGATAGTGGGGTGCCGCGTGCGAGAGGCACAGGGTCAAAATGATAGATGTTTGGCTCGTTCACAAATGTCAATTAAGAATTGTAGCCTGATAGGTTATATAGATACGACAGCTATCTATGTCTGCTCGTCGTAATTGGGCAGGTAGAAAGGGAGAATAATGGATTCGTCAGATGTGGAATGAAGACCGGACATCTCGGCAAATTTCAAGGATTTCAGAGAGTTTGTTGCTCGTGTCCCGAATGTATGGTTATCCTTGGACCTTACGAGACTGATCCGGGGTTTGAGCCGATATTGCTGTTCATCGGTCTCGCTTGAAACTTGGCGTATTCATGTACGGAGTTAGTTTTGCTAACAATGCGTGGGTGGAATGAATTTGCTTTGCTATGTGGCTTAGCCAAACAATTTTCTCGTCTGATGTTGGATTCTGACTGGATCAGTTCAAGTCTCGACTCTCTCACCTGAATAAATCTCCGCATTAAATTCCCCAAACAAGTCATTGACGTCGGCATTGTCAAGTTGTCATGCGTCATTACCACAAAAATTATAATTCTAGTCTTAACGCATTAAATCTCTTGAGTTCGCCGACCTAGATGTCTTTAGTAATCGTTTGTTCGCAAATCAGTTTTTTTAAAATGACAGAAATACCACTTTGAGCTGTCCCGGTGACATTCTTTGATGAGAAGGAATGTTTGAGAACTCGCTTAGAATATCTTTAAAACTGTCAAGGAACAAATGGAAGGTATAGAATAACACTCTTTTCCCCCTTTTCATCGTCAACAGCGGCTACTTGCATATTTTCACGAAAACGTGATTTGGAAATTCCATGAACCAGGGGTTTGGGTGATCACATCTCGGGTCGTTCCATAGGTATGAAGCCGACCCGGGGCTGAAAAGAGTAGTATCATACCACAAACAACGATGAAGCTTAGTCTTTAATTTATGTTACACGATCCTGATTCCCCCTACCTAACAATTACGCTTACCATTTGGAATTTTGTCAATTGTTATTGAGGCTCCATATAAATAAAGAAGCGACATAATAAATCACTCAAATAGAACCATACATTGAAAACAACAATCACATTTTGACATTTGATAATATATATAGAACTCCAAACGATGTAACATCGATGATGAATTCAAAGCTTGTAAATGTATCAAATCCACTTTTACTCACAACAATGATTGTTCGAATTGACATTGAATATTGGACAGAGAGTATATTTTTCGTGTTCTAGTTTTTCCACCCTTCTTTAGTAGGGTTGGCATTTTGTTGATCTCCGACTCTACCTACCTTCCGATGAAACCTTAAGAATAGCCTGATTGAAATTTTTTAATTGTTCCAACCATACAAATTTCGAATAATTTCGGGCATGTTTCTCCTTTCCCTTCTTTGTCACTTCCCTTTTCTCTCGTTTACGTTGACTTTGTAGGATTATACGACGACGCTTATTATTGACATCTGCAAGACCTTGTGAATCATTTGGGGGAATTTGGAACGGACCCCTTCATCGCGTACGGTTATTCCCGTCCTCCCGCTGGGCTACAGGCGATCCTTTCGTCTGTTCGGCATAAGCTTCATTCCACTGTTTATGACAATTATAAGCTACTGTGAGTCGTTAACTCAATATCCTGACATACTTCAATCCATGAACATTTTACGGGAGGGTCATGTAATACAAGGGCATAAAGTGATACAAAATAAATTGATAATACACATCCAGGTGTACCAGAAGGCTGACATCAGATAAGTTTACCCCCTTGACCGCGTATGCTTTGTCATGATAATGCAATAAGAATCCTGCAAATGTATGAACTGGACGGGCCGTCCAGTTTCTGACAACAGAATGTGGGAATGGTGGCAGTGTGGCATGATCTTGCCGCTTCGTGGTAGCGATCTCGTCTGTTGTAGCCATGAACTAATCATGTTGTGTTTCAATCACAAAGAATGCCACGTTTTTATTCCTTCCATCTGAATCGTTGGGAATTTTTAATCAGCGCCTCGAAATGATTATGAGAATATTCCTTTGGACCACGAGGCCTTGAAGCGCGTAAGTCTAGACTTAGACAAATAATAATACTTAAATGACAGCGCGCGCGTGTCTAAGCGTTTGAAAACGGCGCGGCCCTTGGCTGCCGACCCTCGAGGAATGTGGGCTAAGAGGTGGTAGCTGCAGGAAGTAGCATATTGCAAAGGCTTTTAAGGTATCTTCATACATGAAATTGTGGAGAGAATCATGCAGTCGATAGAATATGCCATCATACCATTGAATGGAGAAGATATGCACTTTTACCTTTTGGCTTTTCGCCTCAGGGTATATTTCCTTTTTCCCCAGCTATGAGAAATTTATCCCTTTGCACAACCTCTTCCCATTCACCCAATAATACGTTTCTAGTGATTAGCATGATATTTAGACCATTGTACACGGTTTGATCGTACGTACCTAGTACGCCACGTCTCATCCCGACCCGTTGTCAAACTAAACCCAACGTTGTGAAAGAACATTCGGTCGATTCTACCGAGTCGTACGCTTTGTTTGCTTATCACAAAGATCGAGCCAAAAGGCTGAGTCTGTGTTGCTGCGGATGCTTCAGCGGGTACGTCTTCAATAGACCCTTGCATCTCCAACTTTCCCAATACCAGTACTGCAGGTGCAAGAAACGCCTTATTGGCAGGGCTATTGGTTGGGTGTAATTCGAAATCTATTCAGGGATTCCACGCCGTCAGACTACTGGGGTCATCAAGTTGGGTCGTGTGCGAGCAAGCAAGTAAACCCAGCCACGATTTCCCCAAGAATTATTTTCAACTAAACAGAAGAATGTGTCAAAGTTATTCAATTCTTGGGGAAAGAAAAAGCGAATATTTTGGAGGGAAACGAGGTCAAATTTCGGGGGTTTTGTTCCAACAACGCCAGTTGGCAACAACTACCAGCATCATCAACATCGTCATTTCAAGATTTCTGGAAACATCAACAAAAAAGTCAAATCGAGTTCAACAGGCCATGCTGAGAACGGTTTCATATCCACTTAAATAATTACGCTTTCTCCATTCCCACGTTTCCCCGAACAGTCCACATTCTACCCGGTACCCATCCCAACTTATCCCATGCTTCTCATTCCCCTTCCGCCCCCTCCCTGAACTCTTTCTATAATCCTAGTTCTTACTACCCACCAGACCACCTACATGTTAATACAAGACCCATGAGGATTGATCGCCGCCTGAAGGAAGTGAATTTTTATTCCTAGGAAAATCCCGAGTTGACATATATGTAACTTGGCTTTGAGCTGCGTGTATCGCAACATCGCCTTATCGATATTGTTGTATTCAAAGCCGAGAGTTGTTAAACATACTACCCACAACCTAAAGGACAGCAGCACAACTGAACAAAAACACAACAAATGTTAGCAATTTACGAGATTCGAGACACTAGATCCAAGAAGAACAAATTCCATCATTACACGGTTGAAAATTGAACAATTTCGATGATTGTATGTTTTGCGCTTGCGACAACTTGATAGCAATAGCAATATAAAAAACAACACAACAAAACAAAACAAAACAATCCCTTACGGACGAGGAGGACGATTGAGCCACGCAATTTTCCCCCTAGGTTTTTAGTTTCAACACTTCGGACACATCTTTTGGGATGGAATATCACATTTTATAATTCTTTTCTTTTGAAATTTTGTATGGAATAGGAGGAATAAATCCGAGGTTTCATTGCTTACCTCGAGACGGAAGCTTTGCTGACAGGACGGCAAGACAAGGCAAGACAAGGCAAGGCAAGAAGGTTGAATCAGTTTCGCGGCATCGGAATCGGAATTGGTAGCTCTGGTCGGCAAAGCGCGTGGAGAGTGATAATACCAATTCGATCAAAGCAAGGAGGAAGCTAAAGGGAAGAGGAAAGGAATCACCTAGTCAAGGCTCACGGGATACTCTGTCGTCTGTAAGAACACCTTTTGATATCCACTTTGGAACTCTCTCTTCGAACTTCATCATCATCACCATTCTTTCTTCCCATTACTCGTCAAGCTCCTTTACTTTTACCCACTTTGCGTAGATCACTTTTTCGTTATCAAAGTTTTCTACGGTACCATTGTTCATCGCTATACATTTCCAGCGATCATTCTTCTCTCTACCGTCTACCTCTTAACTCCATTACCCTTTCAAGGACGGTGACCATTGTTTTCGTCCCACTTCCCTCCCTCACGTCACTTTTCCAACATGGTGCCGAGTTTTTCTTCTCATTCCGGACCCAAGAAAAGTCAAACTGCATTGCTACTCTGAGATTTGAAATTAGTACTTTGTCAGATCCAGAATATACTACCTACCAGACTAGAGCCACACGATTCGCGCCCGACCTCCACTTTCTTTTCATTGATCATTACATCACTATATTGAATAAGCTGAAGTTTTCTCCTTGGGAGTCAGGTTATCTAGTAGTTTATTGAAACCATATCCGAGATACTTCCATTCCTTTCCAAGTTTATAACACAAATCACATTTTGAGGGAGGAATTGGCTCATCAACTTTGTCGCATAGTAATTTATTCCATCGCATGAAAAACTCCAAAAGAATTTGAACTCGTGCAGCTGTCAAACTCGGAAACCAAGGCTCGTACCGTATTCGTCTTCCTTCACACGATAGGAAGTTCATATGGGACTTTTGTCGTTGACCATAGTTCCACACTATATTCAACAGTTCACACTAGGCAGATATTAGTTAACGATACTGCTAAGAGACGATAGTCGCGTTGAATTCCAAATTGCGAAGGACCAACGTTATAGTCACCTTGAACTAAAGGATTTACCACATCTGAAAGTTCTCCAATTATTCTTTCGATACTCTTTCTGACTTGAATAAAAGCCGCAAGCTATTTACAGGAAACCGGTATATCAGACTGAATTTCAAGACGATTCGCAATATCTTGAGACTCAAGCAAAGTCCAGGGTTATTGGTTGACCAAAAAGCGCATTACCAGCGACTAGTTTAACCACGTCTATTCTTCATCCGGATCGACCCAACCAGTAACACGCTATCTAAACAGGATACGGGGCCAAGCTCGATACGCCAAGAAGAGAATCCAATCCATCCATCAATAGTCTCCCCGCAGAATTCGAAACATCTTATGTAGATGCCTTGGATTCCTTAGCTACCTACTCCACCAGCTTTGAAGATATATATACATATTCGAAGAGCAACGCGAGTAGAAAATAGCCTAACTACGAGGTCTATATTGTGATAGTGCCACGTCGATCAGAGTTTTTTCAACAGGAGGAGTGCAACTTTAGAGAAAAGATAATCATTCTTTAAGTTAAAATTGTCGCCGGCCATTTTCGCAACTCTAGGAAAGACAGCCACAATAAGTACTGTTGGTCGATTTTAACCTTTCTCTCACGGAAGAGTTTAAGGTGGCTACTCAAGCCTCTATCGACCTTTTTCGTGCCAAGATTGCAGTTGTGGCCTACCATCATTACAAGTGGAAGATATCACGGTGTACCTAGCATTTGTCGACGGTGAGCGATAGTCTTTGGATCCACAACACACTCACTGTGTCGCATGGATTCGTTTTATGCTCACTGTCGCTATTACTAACTGTTCCGAATCAAGTATTCAGAATCATAATATTAGTTGAATGCGCTCTTACCCAAAAAAGTTGAGCGACAATACCTAGTCACCATCATTCATAAAGTTTAACGGCAACATTTTCCAACAAAATACTGAGAACGACGCCAATACCTACCTGCAATCTCAAAATCTTCCTTCGAACATCACACCAATACCATAATATTGACTCATTTCTTACGTACCTACGTACCTACCTATCTATCCAAGTACTATCAATTACCTAGTCGCCAATTCGAATTCCGTCATCATATTATTATCCACCCACACGACCATCAATTATTCCTCTCCCTCTTCCTTCTCCCTCGAAACATTTCGTTACACATCTGCACGGTCCTAGAATAAATTCTACATCAAAATCTCAACTTCTCACAACTTCATCATCTTCAAATCATTGAAGTTGATGTTCAACGATTTCTCCATATTGATCACTACTATTTCGACACCTCGGGATAACAACAACGTGTTCACATTCAAAATTGCGGGAAAGCCACGACGCACACACTAAAGGCGGATACTTCCTGTGCTTAAATTTTTTGACAGAAAGGACACGAGTTCCCAAAATTGCTTGAAGAAAGTTGAAATCGCCCGGCACGAATAATATCCCCCGTGCCCCTCCATCTTTCTTTACCCCTCCAACCCAGGAAGTTCAATCTACAGGGAAACTGCGTTTTAAGATCCCGGTCTCACCACAACGGTCAAGCCAATTTACTTCTCCGAACAGGCCAAGCCAGGTCAACCCCAACGACACGAGGACAGTCATCAATCCATTTTAAAGGACGAACTATTTGCTATTAATCCTACGCCATTTTAAAGTTCTTAAATACCTATTTGGGACTAAAGCATCTTTTACCTCGATCGCAATTGGCGTGCTTCAAGAAACTCTGGCTATCAGCTCCGAGATCGAGAATTGCTACCTGATTCAGTCTAACACAACACACACACACACACACACACACACACACACGTAACTTACTTACCGGGCTTACCTCACTTACCTGACTTATTCAGTTCGGAGAATAAACTATTGGGATAAACTTTATACACAATTCGTTTTCTTAGTATCATTCCACGACTAAGTGGGGAATTATTTATTTCAGTACTAGCCGTCTTGTACTAGTGAGAAAGTCAATCGTCTTTCTGTCTCTCGGGTCGTTCATCCACCAACTCTACCTACTTACTACATACTACTTGCCAAGTATCGGGAATTCTATCTGGGACCTTAAAAGAACCAGCTTCCCCTCATTACTCTGCTCTCGACGAAACATATTTTTCACTTCTCCGCTCCCCTCCCCTTTAACGATAGTAATCTTAATTCCTTCAATTCTTCACATCCAAGCAACGATTTGCAGCTGGGCTGTCGCAAAATCATAGATTACATTCTTTAACAAACTCTGTCGGTATACAACACATAACTCATATCACACAGCTCGTATCATAACCCGTCATTGCTTTGGCTCCAAATGTCGTATTCGTTTAGTCAAAACATCAGACTTGCACCAACTCATCAACGAGTCTCTCGAGAAGAAACCGCAGATCATCATCAGTCTGTTCAACCTTCACCAGAGGGGGAGACAATTCATCGTTCACCTCGTTTAGCTCGTTTGACAGGGTTTTCAGAACAAGGTGTTCTAGATCGCATCGCCAGTATCACAAATACGACAGCTTCACATGCTCCAACAAGCATTATGGCAACATTGAACTCGATTCCTACCACTATGTCCACATATTCGTCGTCTTTCCCCAGTCATGGACCGATAGGACCGATAGCCATTCCCCGTCATCTACTACCAACAAGCGGCGCGAATCATTCCTCCCCTCCAGCTGGACGAGACGCTTCGGTAGCACACACACCAACAAGCGCTGGGCCAGATAATTCATCCCGCTCAGCAGCTTGGGACAATCCGGTAGCTCATGCAATAGATAATAGATTGCCGCATCCTAGCTATCGCCCTCAAAGTGCTCCAGATAACTCCATGTCGGAACATGCACTAGCAGGTGGCAGATCAGACTATCCCTCCCGCCCAGTGGGTTCAGAAACCCCCCTAGCATATGCATCAAATAATGAATCGCAATATCCTCACAATGCTACCCAAGGTGTTTCTGAGAACCGCACATCGCACGATACAAACCGTGCCTATCAAGGTATCCCAGATGATCGCGTGTCACGTCGTACAAGCTATACTCCCCAAGATGCTCCAGACAATCGCACCCCGCATCACACAAACCCCCAAGGCCAATACCCTGCAGTCGAACCGTCTAGCTCGTACAATGTAGCACAACGTTGGGACTCAAGCACTCGTGCATCTGCCTACCAAGAACCCTATCGTCCTTATCCAAACAATGGACCACATTATCCTGGACAGTATCAGGAACCTGTTCAAGATGGCAGATCTATGCCGGCAGGATACGATGCACCTACCCACCATTCTTTCCGTGATGGTAGAGGCTATTCGCAACAACCCCCTCCTCCTTCGTATCGTCACCATTCTTATCAGGATAGTAGAGGCTACCCACAACAACAACAACAACAACCCCCTCCTGTAACTCGCCACCATTCTTATCAAGATAGCAGAGGCTATTCGCAACAGCAAAACCCTCCTGCACCTTCTCATCATTCTTATCAAGATAGTCGAGGCTATACGCAACAGCAACCCCCTGATCCAGCTCACTATCCTTATCATGACGGTAGAAGCTATCCTCAAGATCAACCTCCTACTGCACAGCCGCCTCTAAGGCAGAGTGCTCCTAGACAAAGAACTGCAATCGCATGCAAATATTGCAGGAGGCGCAAGGTATGTTCATGGTCCTCCTTCTAAACAGTTCAATTTGAGATTTCATAAATTACTACCAAAATAATCAGAATAATGCTGACATCATAATCAGATTCGTTGCTCGGGTTTTACTGCTGATGGGTCCGGAGGCCAATGTACTAACTGTGCTCGCTTCAAACAGGAATGTGTTTTCACTCCCGTATCCTCAGCACAGGCATTTGTACCTCTCATTGCCCTGACTGAGGCGCTTAATGGTAGAGATACACATCCAAATATTTATGGTGCTCACGGCCAACGTCTTCCAGGTGACCCCGTTAATCAAAATCGTACAGAGCCGTACCAAGGATATCATCCACAACAAGCCGCACCCGGACCACAAATGCCATACAATCATCAACAAATGCCACAGCAAGCGGCCCATTATCCGCCACAAAATGTGGCCCAATATGCGCCCCAACATGTGCAACAGCCAATTCCCCAAACGTTTCTCCCACCTATGAACAGATCACCTCATGATCGGGATACCTTACCTTCTCCGACAGGCTCAATACCCCAACAAACACCTCTAACACATCTCCCTCCTTTGCCGAACAGATCACCATATGATCAGGGTGCTACTTTACCCTCTCCGACAGGCTCATTGGATTCTCAAAAGCGTAAGCGTGAGGCAGATGAGCGCCACTTTGCCAGAGCGGCGCCATCTGCCCCTAGTCATTTCTCCGGGTACAACCGAGACAGCAATGCTCCGTACCGCATACAAGGCCTTGAAGCCCAGTACCAGTATAATGCATCCGCTCCATCCCCTCCTACTCGCCAAGATGGATATCAACAGGGAGAGAATGCTATGCCCCGCCTGCCAGCATTGCAAGATGGACAACAATATCGTCCATCGATTCCACCACCTCCTTCCAACAAACCAGGAGAGAACGCTCTAGCATACCGACCTATGGAAGATGGTCGACAATCCACCCAATGGGCCTCTGTAAACTCGAATGAAGCACCAAGGAATGGCCCCTCTCCTAATGGTTCATCGTCATCGTTTCATTCCCAGAATCCAAGCGGCAATCACCAACCTAGTCAGGTATCTCCTCATCGAGACGAGTCTTCTCAATTTCCACTAGAATCCCCGGCTAGAACAAATTCTGGAGGTGGAAGTCATGATCAAGTGGCAAGAGCAACTGGACGTCCTAATCAGATGAACATCGCAAATATTGTGGATCGCGATGACGAAGATGTTGACCGAGATATGCTCAGACGTTTGGGCAGTAATAGATCTTAAAGACTAGTATCCGAATTTCAGGAGATGTCACACATCAGTGATTTCTCTTCATGAAAATTCTTCCTGTCTGAAGGTTGTCTTGTGGTGTGTCCAAGAAATTTTTTCTAGAACCAGCTTGCTCATCATTGTATATTGATCTGAATACTTGATTCTTAAAAAGTATTCCCAAGACTGGAGCATATTCTTTTTCGCATATTTTCACCCCTGTTTATCAGGAAGACTTCCAGAACTGGAAGTGTTTTTATCTTTTATTCGTTATCATTCATTCACAATTGCATTTTTTTCCTTTCACATTTTCAACCTCCCACGATACGATAATACTCCCAGCTTTGGGAACAATGCAAATAACGGAGGTTTTTACATTCTTTTTACGAAATTACAGAGAGAACGAACAAAAACCTCATATTAATGAGGCCATTTACCTGGGGATCGGAGTTGGTTGCCGGTTTCAAAATCAATAGAAATGGTTAGGCTTGCCTCACGGCATCATTATTTTTCAGGTGTTATCTCGGATGCCTTTTTGTTTGGGTATTCCCAGGGTGGACTCTTTCAGGAGGCATGGATGGGGTGGTGATTTTTTCAGGAGGTTTTTTGTTTATTATATTTTTGTTCTGGCATATACTTTCTGATTTTTCTATTGCCAAACCTCAAACTTTGGATACTCTTTTTGGGTATAGGAACAGCGCGGGGGTTAATCAAGGCCTCCACCTTAGTTTCCTCCGTCTTGCATATATAAAATGGGACTTGTGAGATTTTTATCAAATCTCATGGATTGAAGGGGTTTGGCTTGGTTTATGGAGTTTTTGCATGGGTTTGAGTTTGTATATGCTCATAGCGTTACTACATGAATGATGAGGGTTCTGGATTGAATGTTTTTGGATGGGGGTCCAAATGCATTCATGATATGAGCTATCGGACGTGATTGCCAGCGACTCGTTGGTATCATCTGTAAAAGATGGAGCATAAATAAAATACGTTGTTTTTTTTAGTTTACTATAAAGTGATCAAAAGACATGAAAAAAGTTTGAAAATATTTCGGATAGTTTCTTGTGGTTGATGGTGATGGTGAATGTGAGTGTGAATGTGGATACGATGTTATATGTTTAGGTATGTATGTATGAGATGTAAAATAGTCGAGCGTTCTTCGATACCTGGGTATGTATGTATATGGTTCTCACCCTATCTATCTATAACTTTCTACCTTTTAGGATTGTGACTTATAAGGCTTGCCTTTGACGGTATCCTATTATTCACTTCTTCCTTCACCCTTCTATTTCTTTCTATCTGTATAAATGTATACTTGTGATTTGGTAAGGGAAAGGGAAAGGGAAAGGGAAAGGTGGATTTGATGTTTTATGAGTGGGTGTATGAGTTTATAGGTATATGTATGGATGGATGGAATTGGATGGAATTGGAAATTAAGGTATAGTAGTTTGATAGATTGGTAGATAAATTGATAGATAGATTGATAGATTGAATAAAGACATTTGAGATAATGGGATTGAGATGGTATGGGAAGGACTCTGAGGGATTGTGATTGTGATTGGGTTTGGGTTTGTGGAGGGAGGTGGAGAGAGGTGTGTAGTTCGAATAGGTATTGTGTAGCGAGGTAGCTGGAGGAAGGTGGATGGGTATCGGGGTTTGGTGTTTTGATGATTGGGTGATTGGATAGTTAGATGATTGGATGATATGATGATCTAGGAGGCTTGGGGATAGGGATATGGGGCAAGGGGATATGGGGCAAGGGAATCTGTGGTTGTTTGGAGTGTAGAGTGGAGGGAGGAGAGGAAGGAGGAGAGGTGGTTTGGGTGGGTAAGGGGAAGGAGAATGAGAGATTGATGACGAATGATTATTTAATATTGGGATGGTGGTATAAGGCGTGAGATTATAGAAATTGCAAAGGTGTCTTGAGGCGAGTTGGTTCGGCATTTGGGAATGCGGAATACGGGTAGAATAAATAAGTTGGTAAACAGGTGGGTAAATATACTTTACAATCTGAGTTATGTGAGACCTCCATGTATATCTACTAATGCGTCGATAGATGTGTATGTCGAGATCGGGTTTCTAGTCTTGTGGTACGGATGAGATTGGATACATGGGAGAGTCGTATTTCTTTTAGGGGATAGGATAGTATGGTCGTTTGGAAATGTTTGAGATTAAAGATGTGATTGTAGTTTTAGTTGTGGTTATAGTTGTAGTACAACGGAGGGAAAGATTGTGAGATGGGGAATTAGAAAGGTTTGTGGGAATTTGATGTGTTGGGATATGATGTAAGTACGTACTTTTCTGTAGGTATGGAGATGTGAGGGATTGGAGTGAAAGGTTGATGGCATTTAGGATGTCTATCTATCATAACTAGAAACCTAGGAGGATTCCTTGGAAAATTATTCTTGCACGCTTCCAGCACCCATTTCAATTTCCTCTCGAACTATTCATAACCTCACTCGGCTCTTTGAAGATTTGCCCGCCACGAACAATACTTTACAATTTAACACCTCTCGCCATGAAAACCGCCCTCTTCATATCTTTTCTCCCCCCCTCAACCCCAGTTCCGTGGAACACGATCCCCTTTCCCAACACCATATATCCGAAATCCGCACCGACACCTGCATCTACGAAAATCTTCTTGATTTCCTCCTCGGAAAATCCATGGTGAGTCACTGTTTCTTTCGCTTGTTGAGCTTGTTCATTTAACTCCTCATGATGTTGATGACCGTGGCCATGTTCATGACCATGAGGATTTCCATACCCATCATGACTTTCGAAATCGACCACCGCCAAAATGCCACCTTTCTTCAACCTCTCTCCTATTTTCCTCGCCGCCAAAGACGGGTCTGAGAAATGATGGAATCCCAATCCCACAACCGCAATATCAAATTGATAGAGATCTTCAATCTCCAATTCCGGGGTTGGGTCAGAGGAAAGCAAGTTTCCTTGATGAGCAAACATTTCGGATGGAGAAAGTCCTTGGTTGGATGCGCGTGCGTTGTAATGCGATACCATGGAGGAAGAGAGATCGATACCGATGGCGCGGGTGATGGTAGGGAGTAGAGCACGGGTAATGAGACCGGTACCGCAGGCGTAGTCAAGGAGCTTGACGGTATGCTCTGGGGGAGAGGTCTCGGTGACCCAGTTGGCTCCGATGAAGGACATGGTGCGGTCTTCTTGGATGATGGAAATTAGTTGTTCCATAGTTTTTTGGAACCGCGTGTCGTATGTTGAGGCGTGCGTGCTGGGTTGGAGTTAGCTGTGAGTGTGAGAAAGTGAAGGGGTGGAAACATGTATGGGAAATTCATGTAATCCAGCGTTGCAGAAGAAGATAAATCTTCTCGATCTCTTGAACACTGGTTCGAATCAAGAAGCAACAGCCCCAGCGCTTGCCAGAGCAAAAAATCTTCATCCCACAAGACATGGGACCAGCGCATATAAGAACAATCCCATTTCCTCATCATATACTCTCTAACCCGGCAGGTAATACATACTCCCAATGTTCTCTATTCTTCTCCGTCACATCCCCATCATGTGTATGCTCCGACATTTTCAATACAGAATTCTTCTCAAAAGGCTTAATTCTATACTCAAACTTTCCAATCTCGGTCCCTCCCAAATAATATCCGAGAATCAATGATAATAAAACAACAAATAGGATATGATGATAGCTTCTAATCATAAATATCTATCCTTTCCTACAAAGAAAAAAATTGCAGGACTCGGGACGAATATTCGTTATATTTATATCGTAGGTTTGTCGTGCTTTAGTGGGGTGTAACCATAGTGGGGTCAAAAGAATCAAAGAATGAATGGGGATCTCGCTTGTCGGAGAGCTTTCGGGGACTTTTTGACATACTGGGATTAGATGGAATAAGGGGCTTGGGGGAAGCATGGAAACAAGTCTCCGAATGTATGAGGGTTGTGATGCAATAATGCCTACGGGTCGGAGAATTATTTTCCCCTTTGTTGTATGTTTAAGAATTCTATGGGCGAGTAATTGAAGATGGGGTTCTTAGTGTATTTGAGGACGAAGTCAATCAATTCCATGGATTACAGTACAATACTCGCGCTGTATGAACTATTCCCTACTTGAAATCCTTTTTTTGCATGAATTACTCTAATGGTATAAATCAATCTCATGAAACGAACCTTTCTCATTTTAGGAAATACTCTCGTTGAGCAGTTACTCCCATCGTATGAAAGATTTTTATTGTGTGATTACTCTCATTGTATCGACTATGTAATTATAATTTATGCCGTTTTGCTTTTGAAGTACAATGGAGAACTCTCGAATTTATTGGTTAATACATTCAGCAGTAGGTAATGGGATAGCCTTGTAGAGTAAGATAAGTGCAGAGTGAGATTCTCCACCACCAGCAAGAGTAGCGATCTTCTCAGCATCGACCTCTGAAACCTTGTCATCGTTGAACCACCACCATTTTCCATCTTCCTTACCACGCACACCAGTCTTACGATCAAGTGGCCCTTGCTTCTTGACATATGAAGTGTAATGACCGCTATCCGCACTAGAACCTTGATGGGTAACAATACCGCGAAGTTCGTAAAGACCAGACTTGTTCGCTCCGTCATCCTTGGCAAGTTCTGGGTTGATTAACGCATTCAACTCCTTCTTCGCCTCCAAGATTGAAGCAGCCTTTTCCGCATCAATCTCCGCGTCGGTCTTGTAAACAACATCCTCCATTTCGGTATCGCCGTCTTTAGACTTAGTCTCCTTCGTCTCATCTTTCTTTGAGGAGGATGATGCTTCATCGACAAGGCCAGCTTTCTTATCAGCTTCTTCTTTATCGTGGATGCGCTTTTGACGCTTGCGAGCACGTTCAATATCTTCCTCTTCCTTTCGTACTTCACGAACTTTATCCCTGACCGGGATCAACATTTGCTTGAGCTCATCCGTACAGAATTCTACTACGTCCAATTCATGAGGAAATGTAACCTTGCGCATAATCTTTGCTTTCTTTTGGGCCTCGCGTTTCCAGAAGAATCGAACGAAATGGACAGTAAGGTATTTGGGAAGGCGTGAGATTTTGGATTTTTTGGTATAAATGGCATCGCGACCAAGGACTTCAGATCTCTTTTCAATCTTTTCCTCCAATCCTGCGACCAGTCCATCTCGAAGATGGTTAGTTGCGCCAGTGATATGGCAATCCAGCTTCAAGAAAACATCATTCCCCTTGATTGGTTGTTCGCCTGCGTCCTTTGCACCTTGCTCATCACACTCCGTGATAGATTGGAATGCCCCCGCCATATATTTGTCAACAAAAGAGATCGATGTAGACGAAGATCCTTCAGTGTTTCCACCTTCACCAATCTTCAAGCTTGATCGTAGTACCTGGAGGATTTGCGTCCAAGCTTCTTCAGCATCTTGTTGTGCATAGCCGTGGCCATTCTTGGCTTTTTCCTGAAATTGTGGGAAGGCTTGTCGTAAAGCGTTTAGGTAAATGAGTGGCGGAAACGCCTCTTGTGTTTCTGACATCTGCATGTATAAATCTCGCATCGCAGCTGTCAGATCGAGCGATTGGGGTCGACTGAGTTGGAATGCATTGAGCATGTTATTGGAACCTGTTTCAGATGGTGTGAACTTCTGCAGACTATCTTGCAACTCTGGAATAGCTCTGAGAGTTTGTAATGTTGAGTTGAGATAACACGTGTTTCCCAAATTTTGTAATCCAGCTGGTGTTGCTCCAACTTGTTGTGCAGCTTCTGCTTCGGTCATATCTTCAACAAATTTTATTGGTTCCTTTGGCTTAGAAAGCGTTCCTCCCTCTGCAGGTGTTCCCATCATCAAGAATGTCTGTCCTGGCTTGGCGCCGATTTTCGAAAGATCGGTGTCATCTTTGAGTTGCCCGCCTTTAACCAAGATCTTCTGTCGTTCTGGCTCAACGCCAGTGAGAGAATAGAGCTGATATTTTAGTGTTTCGCCGTTAGACGTAGGATCGAGCTCGATATCATATTTCTTGCCTTGATGCTTGATGATGATCGGTATATTCGACATGATGACGAGAGGCTCACGTTTTGTGAAGGTTATTGGGAGGAAGATAGGTAGGTGGAAGGTAAACTTGTAGATAAATACCTAGCAAACGGGACGGTTCTCTTAGCGCGCCTTACGTAGCTTTGTGGGATGCCTGACTCCACCATGTAACCCGATTACCGACTCAAGTGAATGATTTAGAACACTTAATGTCTTGGTATAGTTTGTGTTTATCGAGAATGTCAAGGATATTTGGAGATTTATTGACTGGGAATATAATAAAATAGAAGATTACAATTGTATTTCTGCAAATTTCAAGTCAAAATAATGATTGTCTGATTTGATATCAATTATTGAAAGAGAGTAAAATATCTTTGGTTGGAAGGTTTCCTTCGTCCATGCGGCTTTTTCCGTCCGGGGCTGCTTGACTCCTTGACTATTAGAGAAAGCCCCACCAAAGCATCGACAACACGTACGGCTGGTTGGTACTGTTGATGACATCTTCTTATTGAAAGGAGGTATTCGAAATAAGAAACATCAACGAGATGGTATGTAGCAATCTAAAATTTCTATCAATATAGCCTGAAGATTTAAGAATGACAGAGTTTTACTAAACTAAATCTTGCAGTCTCAATCATTGCGACCTTACCTTCAATGCGTACGATCCTCCTTGACAGCAGCTCTATGTCTCTCGAACTTCGCATCCCAGACTTCCGAAAGACACAATGTGCCCGAAATTGAAGCTAAGACTTCACCGGAAGTTCTGTTAAATTCATTGACAGTCGCACGGAATGAGAATGAACGGGTTCTCATTGAACCCAGTATCAACAGTGTCCGAATCAGCATCAACATCAAACAAGCAGACGAAATCGAGCACATTCTCGTACACAAATTTACCAGGTTCTTGACTCAACGAGCAGAAGCATTCTTCATTCTTAGGAGGAAACCCGTTAAGGTGGGTGGCAGGTTTAGATGTGCAAGGGCCGGAGGCTGATTTCGAATAGGGCTACGATATCTCGTTTTTGATTACGAACTTCCACACAGAGGAGATGTTAAAGCATAAGCTGGTGGACTTCATCATAGAGTTCATGGAGGAGGTTGATAAGGAAATTTCGGAGATGAAGCTATTTGTGAGCTTTACCTTCCCCTTGATCAAAACAGTCGCTGACAGGCAATAGTTGAATGCTCGTGCAAGATTCGTTGCAGAATCGTTCTTAACACCAGTAAGTCATACTGCGATATTTCCGACATTAACTAATGTAATACCTTCAGTTCGATTAAGCTTGGGGCTGGTTTTCGGAGTATACAATGTTGATAGTAGCATATTTGAGATCAGCGGTGTGGGAAGTCGACATTTTGATCCGGCGTTTCGGAGAATAAAAGATCTTATAAACAGGCTATCAGCTGGTATCCATTACCTTGTATCATTTCTGGGTGAAAGAACATATTATCACTGCGAAGGACATGCAATCTTCATTTGAGGTCTTATTCATATCGCGGCTTTGACACATTTGTTTTCATACAGTCTTTTGAATTGATTGTTCAAATCACTGTGGTGTATCTTCGTTCCGCCGTGCTATATAGTCTCTGTACTGTGCGGTGAAAGAGGTCTAAAATGAGCTTTGTGGGATCTTGAATGGAATCAAATTACTTGAACTTACCCGCAGTACCAGTCTTCGATACGTGTACGCTCAATGTGATACGAGCAATGCGGGACCATAATTGAAGATCTTGAGCTTCATATTGAATACTTCAGCCAGGGAATTGATAGGAGCACTTGGAATTTATTGGACTTACCTGTCAAGCAATCGCCATCAATACAACATGTGACCGGTATAATATGAATCACGCTAGTGATGCATTTGCAAGGTTGTCATTCAAACACCAACTTTTCTAGAATCTCACTATCGCTATTATTTGCGACGATGTTATCTTCAACTTCAACAGAAACTGCATATTGTATAATTTTAGTCCATACCATAATAAATGAATCCCTTAACCTCTCGGATTGAACTGGTGGTGTTGAGGATATTCTAACCAATAATTCCGACTGCATCTTCTTACATCTCTAGCTAATAGCTCGACAAATCAACTTGGACCTACGGTTCAAACTTACCACTGGCAATTAATAAAGCAAATCTAATTGGTTCGAGTTTGCGGCGTTAAACACTCATGCATAAAACTACACCCCCTTCGGCTCCCAATGGGCCTTTGAAAGAATCAACTGTGTCAATAATGCCATTGAATGGTTACACATCACCTGCACTCCCTTCAATCGACACCTCAAATTCACCGTTTTCTGCAGACCTAAATCACTATACGCCCGTCAGGGGTTCCAAACCTTCCTATAAACCATTGGACATTGATAGAGAAGACATTCGCCTGCTTATTCTTCCATGCACTGGCTCCAGTAGCCAGAACTATGAATTTATTCACGCTTCTCTACTCACCAATGTGAGATATGAGGCATTGTCTTATGCATGGGGTGATCTGCCTGCAAACAAAACGATTAAGATTGATAAGACAGATTACTACGTGCGAGACAATCTATTTGCAGCACTAGAAGCTCTTCGCTTGCGGAGTCGGCGGCGTTATCTGTGGGTGGATGCTGTGTGTATCAATCAAGAAGACTTTGATGAGCGCAATGCGCAAGTTGCACTTATGAGTCAAATATATGCGAAAGCCGATGAAGTTATTGTGTGGTTGGGCAAAGCTGGAAGAGATTACTGGGGCGCAATGACTTTGCTAGACAGTCTAGGCAATTCCGCAACGTCTGCGAAAGAGCTATCGAGATCCATAACAGAACATGCAGCTGTTTCGCATGTAAAGTTTTGGACTGAATTGTCTATGTTGTGCCACAGGCCATATTGGCAAAGACTCTGGATTATACAAGAGGTAGTCCTCGCTTCAAAAATCAAAGCGCACTGCTCATCATTAATCTTTGATTGGGAGCGCCTAGATTGGGTGTTTCGACGAATGAATACTATTCAAGAGACAGCCACAAGCTTATATGTTGGTACATCATTAGCTGGAGGCGGCGATAAAGGATACTTTAGCTTACTCCAGACACTGGAAGCTATCCGAAATAGTGTACCCTCTCGATTATCCAAGAGGAGACAAGAGATTAAGGAACGAATCCCCTTGCTAGATCTTTTTCTGACTCACAGTGAAGCATTATGCACCGATCAGAGAGATAGGTTTTTTGGCTTGTATAGCCTTGCGAAGGATTGCTGCACCAAGGCCACGCCTGCAGATTATAGACAAACGTTCTTCGAAACTATATCTATGGTCACCCTGCATCATTTCCGTCGCCATACCGATAAACTTGACGTTCTTCAGAAATATGAACATTTCCGACAAACTCTTGCGAGAACGATGCCCAGTTCAATACATATCGTGCAAGATTTCCTCGATCATAATCCAGATGCTTTGGAAGGCCAAGAGATCATGAAAGCAGTTGGAAACGTTCGAGGATCTATTGTGTATATTAGCCCACCGCTAAAAGATTTATGCTTAACAGATTATCTTCGAGATTTAGACTTTTTAGACTTGAATGCAACTTCACTCATTGAGGATCAATTGCGTTACTTCTTTCATCAACGCGGCGGTAAAGGATACTTTCACAACGATCGACTTCATAATATCGATGATATTTGCAACTATGGGAGTCGTGAGAAATGCTCATTTTCAGCTTTTTACTTGGAAGCTGCTCCTAGAGTCGAGGATATCGATTTGCTGGCTTCTGATGTATCAAGCCCGCGCCAGAAGTCGCTGCCACCAGGAAAAAGAGATCGCATAGTGAATCAACTAATGTCCTCGTTTAATCAAACCCTCCATGAAGCAAAATGGAAAGCAGAGCAATCTAGCAATACTACACAAGTCAGGCTGTTCATGGAAGAGAATGGGATGATAGGATACGTATCAGACAATGCACAAGTTGGCGATCTCATTGTTCAGTTCCGCGCTACAAGCACCGCTGTAGTCATGAGAAAGGAAGGAGATCAAGGTAACATTGTCGGAAGAGTATGCGATCTACTCGATCGCCGTTCGAAACATGGAAAGTCAAGACCTTTTGTATGCCAAGATCAAGACATCGACGAGAATGGATTTGATGTGCCACCTCAATTGATATGTTTACGCATGAAGCTTTCAGCCTTGCGGATGTTGGCGAATAGAAACCCAATGTATAATTGAACAACTACTCTCGATATTTGGGACATGCATCCTTGATTAGTGAACTCGAGCTTTAGATCGAGTAAATTCATCTCTCCAGATTTTTCACTAAATTTGGGGATCTCAAAGTGGTCCCTCCATGTGGCTCAATGGATCGAGAAACGCTTCAAATAACTTGCAGAATAGACGAGCAGGCACTTTCAATATCTTCTTTTCTGGAATTTGAGAATGTTTCCCTATTCGTCTTGTCAAATAACGAAATATGTGGAACAGAATTTCAAAGATTGGCAAAAGCAAACCCATCTGTGGGATTCTACAGCATTCTACAGCATCTTGAAACCGTGCTAGTAATCCTCGATTTCAACTTTATGGGAACCTTCAAATCTCAGAAGAGTTGATATCATGCACCACTTCAGCACCCTAGGGGCTCCCTAAGCTTTTTTGACAAAATTCGATTGAGCTCTTGTCCCATCCCGAGACTGAACTCGCGTCACCCGTGATTAATAGTACCTTTGGCTCCAAATAGATACCCATCTGGTCGCGAGTGTCGCTGTAGTCTTCTCGGCGTCGCCTCATCTTATTGTGTATTACTCATTAAGAAGACGGGGTATCTAGATAATGTCACATAAGGCATTCAAATGGAACATCGTAAAATATATCTTCAAGTCGTTAGTCTATACAACTTCCCACAAATTGTATTTATATTCAATATCAAGATGGAAACACGAGCAAAGAGAAAGAAGCCTTCAGGTCAATGTGGATAGCGACAGCAACTCTTTGATAAAAAGAGAGATTTATACCTTTGAATTTCCTCGACCTTAAGAACAAGCCTTGAGCTGGCTTGTTCTGCCAGAAAATGCTTGTCGTTAGATTTCATCATCTTCAAGTTTTTGCGGATTAGATGATTTTGAGTCTTCCAATGAGGCTCCCTACTCGCACAACGCGCAAAACAGCATTCGGGAGACAGAAGATAAGTTACATGCAGGTACTACCGTACTATCGTCATCACTGAACGAAAGACAAAATATGTTCCGCAAGAACTCTTTCCGAACTTCAACGAGCTACCACGTGAAGTACATGATATGGCTAGGCAACATACATCAACTCACGCAATCATATCTATCTAACAGTCTTTTTCCTTGAAAACGACCAATAAAAAGGCTGAGTAGGATAGGAGCCTAGATTTTGCCCTGGGCTATAGCACAATATAGACTATACATTGACGATGTAGGCTGGTGTATGATCTCTTTGGTCAAGAGCTATCGAGATATGATTTGGCTGGACAGACGAATCGCAGTTATGCTGGCAATATACAATACAGTACAGCACGGTACCAGGTAATAATATGGGTCTTAATGATATGTTCATGAACATTAATACTATGCATGTCTTCTTGAGATTTTTAATGAGGTTTGAAACTACACTTTAGTCGTTGTGGTATGCTTATTGCCTAATGAGCGTTCTAGAAAGGGGCAGATACTGCAGCCAAGGGCCCAATGCTGAGCTCCATTATGAGGTCAATACGAACCTCGGCATTAATCGCTACCAAGGAGGAATCCAGTCAAATGGTAATTGATGGTCAATGTGAAAATTAACATTCTGAAAATAGATAATGAATCCACTCCTTGTTATTGTGATGAGAAATTGAAGTTTAAAAAAAGTTTTAGGGGTTATGTCGGCAAACATGAGTGAGACATGTGAGTGGCCGTTAAAAGATTTCGGCCCGCTTTTGCATGAACCTCGGTCAAAACGAGTCCCTTATCAAGGAAATATCTGGTTAGTGATTGTTAAAACATGAAAAGTATGAAGTTGTTTCGACAGAAGGATTATATTACACTCTCATATATATTTGGACCTGAGTTTCTACATTAAGGAACCGCGCCTTATTCTTCAGAATCATCCTCTCTCTCACAAATCCATTCTAATTTCAAGCACTCACGATAACAAGATGACTGATCGGCCAACGCTTGTTCCACCTCCTCCTATCAATTCCTCGAAATCTGCCATCGAGAATGTGTTAGAGCTTCGGGAGCTGAGTCAAATTGCGCCAGTAAGCACCCGGTTTCCTATAATTCCGTGCAGACTGCTCAATGGATCTTTGAATCTAACCTCTTTCTACCCAGGATATCTTCACGAATACTCACCCCTTATGGCATCCCCCCGGCGCACGAGGCATATACGGAGGGGCAATTATCGCACAATGTCTTGCAGCCGCACAATGCACGGTCCCGCATAACTTCACGGTACACAGCATGCACTGCTACTTTGTTTTAGCTGGAAACTCCGATTTGCCAGTCATGTACTATGTCGAACATGTTCGTGAAGGCCGCTCGTTCGCTACTCGCACAGTACAAGCACGCCAAAAGGGGAAATGTATATTCACAACCACTATGTCATTTGTGAGGGAGAATAGTGGAGGGAAGCAAAAAGTAGAACATGCGGTTCCAATCCCCAAGAATATCAGACAACCGAATGAGGATGAAGAGTTATTACAGATGGAAATGAGGACTGATAATCCATTTGTTAGTCAGAGGCTCGAGATTTTGAATGGGGAGACTGGGCGACCGCATGAACAGAGAACCCGGCAGTGGATTAAAGCAAGAGGAAGGATCAGTGATGAAGGTGGACATCAAGCGCACTTGAATGCATTGGCTTATATGAGTGATAGCTACTTTATTGGAACTGTTGGGAGAATTCATAAGCTGTGGAGATATGGCAATGAAGAAAAGAAAAAGAAGGGAGAGACTGCAGAAGAAAACGACAACGATAAGTATATGAAGAAATTAAAAGAAGCCGAAGGTTTTGGGGATGATTTGAACAATGAAAAGAGGAGGCCAGAGGTTGGTATGATGGTTAGTCTAGACCACACTATATATTTTCATGAGCCTAGGAGGTTTAGAGCAGATGAGTGGATGTTTACGGAGATGTCAAGTCCATGGTCTGGAGATGGGAGAGGAGTAGTCACCCAACATGTGTTCACTAAGGATGGAACGTTGATTGCTACTTGTTTTCAGGAGGTAGGGTTCTCCTTCGCGGAATCATATTGAGTATATTGCTAACAGGTATTGCAGGGTGTTGTGAGACTTAACCAAGACGGAACAGAGAAAGCCAAAATCTGAGGAATCTTTGATGTAATGAAAGAATTCTGAGAAGCCGACTACAGGTTACAATAGATAGAATAGGGGGAAGAGAATGAGGGACGAGCATTAAGCATTGAATATATGCAGAATTGTGTTTTATTAGACTTTTAGATTTTCTGTTCGATACCATTTCATACGGTTAGGTTCTTGGGGCAGCGCGAGGGCAAAGCAATAGACTTCCCAAAGAGACGGAGCATTGGATATTCTGGATCTTGTTTTTATATACCATAATACTTCTTGTATTCTTATATGAAAACACATGGATATAATAAAGTCTTGTCAAACTGCACAACTACGCACGGCTAACAGAGAATCTCTGTAGACTTCAGGTCTTCTGCATTGACAGTGCATTGACATGTGATTGTGGATCATCTACGATAGCTGAGCTGTTCTTTGACAACAAGTTTCATGCAATCTATGGCACTTTGTTAGTAAGTTTGGGAAACGAACACGACAGGTACTTTTATTCTCACCAATGCACCTTCAGAAAACCCTTTTCTTTAACAGACTCTCATTGCTCATTTATTTGATATCGTAGCCTTGCTTATTTGGCTCTTCAGCCTCGTTTACGTCATCCCGGAGTGTTTGGATTCCGTTCACCGAAATCTTGTTTGTATAAAGTATGTATGGCATAGCCTTAGCCTTATTTGATGCCTAGCGATTTTAATTCAACTCCCAACTCAGACAACCTGGAAGTCTCGGTCAGCAGGGTCCAAACAATTTCAATATTAATTTATTATTTCAGCTGACGACGTGTTCGTGATAACAGTTACTCATACACATTTGAGACTTGTTTTCAGAACAAACCTCACTTGGACAAATTACTCGATTCGCCATTTAGCAGAACGTTGCGATTGTGCGAAAGTAAACAAACCCCCGAGATTCTAATTAGAATTCTTGCGCCGCGGATTCAATGCATGCCATACGGCAGAAATGCCGTCCCAAGCATCAGGTTCTTATACTGAAATGCTACCCCAAGACAACAAAGGGGGCAGTCGATGTCAAGCCAAATTCAAGTGAATTGAGTTATCTCTTGTTTTATGCCACGACACGAAGGAGTAAGGTGCAGAAGGTTGGGGAGTTCTTGGAGAAGAAGACTGCAAGTGATGTCTGGAGAGCTAGAATAGGGTTTGTTGATCAGTCCAAAGTTCAGCTATGATACATGCTGATTGGGAAAATAGAAATGTGCAGGTTACCCTCCAAATCCTGGCAGCCTTAATCGAAAAGGCACCCCGAGACCTACCTCTGTATGCGCCTTACGTTCTTAAGATTTTCAATATCATACTTCGTGCGCAAGATGTCACCATGGTGGAATCCTCAATCCCCACTTTCCAGGTCTTCTGCGAGAATCATGACATGGCAAGTCTTTCCGCGGATCAGGAATATCTCCACCAATACGAGGAAATCGTACGAATCTACGCGTCATTCGCTTCTACAAGAACACAGACGAGTAGTAATCCTCAGAGCGCACCGGTCGCTATTAGATGGAGGGGTCTTGGCTTACAAGCTGTCAAGAGCGTGGCATCTTCCGAAGCTTTGTCTACAGTGGCGGGAAGACAATTGGACGTCATTGTGCCGATACTGTTAGAGAATATTTGGACGGATAATGAGGACTTCATTGATATATTGCAACAACGAGCTGAGACAGAAGAGCACATTGGAACGGAAAAGTCTTTGCTAAAGAGAAGGGCAAGCAATGCGACGGCCAGAACTGCTGATACAGAAGGAGAGAATGCTGCCGCTTTACCTGGAACAACTGCAGACGTAGATAAATTGGCGGAGGAAAACATTGGTGTTTTAGCTACACAATGTTTAAAACAAATCTTTGTCGTCAATAATCGAGCTCAGATACATGGAGCTACGACAGCCGTATTGAAGTTTATTGCAGATCGAGTTTCCCAGAAAGAATCTGTCATCGAGAGTGGTCCAAACGACAATTGCAAAGGATGGGCACCACGCATTTTTGAAATGATTGCCAGATGGACTCCAGTTCAAGATCGATATGTCATTCTGGTGACGGCCATGGATAGTTTGGTGCGGGCTGACCAAGTTGAAGCTACTCTTATGCAACAGCTTGTTCTTGCAACCATGGTAGACTCTTTACTGAAATCCGATATCAACCTGATAGGATTAAGCGTAATGGATGTTTTACTAGGGTTGATACAGCACATATTGATAGTTCTCCAACTTGGAAATGTCGGTGGACCTCATCTTCAGCCAGATAATGGAGCCGATGAAAAAGTCGATGCTAGTGCTTTACATGAGGCAATTGCATCCGAGCCCGCTCTGGTACCAACAGGCACTAGGAAGGATCTTTTAGCCCGATTGCAGAATTGTCTAGGAGATTTGGCCACGCACGTTTACTATGCAGATCAGATATCTGACATGGTTTCAGCAATCTTATTACGTTTGAAACCTTCGACACTATCACCCGTTACAAGCACTGCTGCAGCAATTGAAGATCCAAAATCTGCTACAGAGGCTCTATTGTCTGGTACTAATATGACTGAAGATCCAAATACTGATGGGTTTTTTTCGTTTGATACAGCCAAGATCACAGCTCTAGAATCAATAAAGTTGATTCTGCTTGTGGCAAGTCACAAGACTATGACTGCTGGAAACCTGGGAAGAAATAGAGTCCCAATCAAGACTTGGGAAGGTACACAATGGTTATTGCGCGACACAGATGGGCGTGTGAGAAGAGCGTACGCTGATGCATTATTGACGTGGCTTGATCGGGAGGTGACGAAGACTGATCAGCAAATCTTTGATGAGAAGTCGAAGGGATTGGCGAAGAGTGCACGGGATGAATCATCCACCAATCTCACGAAGAGAGCAGTTTCGAACGCATCAAAAGCAGAGAAACCCTCTAGATCGTCATCCCGGACAACATTTTCCCAACTGCTACATCTTGCCATCTATGAGAATGCCTTACAATTTGTAGACTACGAGAACGATATACTTCTACTACATCTTCTTCTCACAAGTCTTGTCAAGCATTTGGGAGTAAATGCGATCAGAAGCGGATTACCCATGATGTTTCGATTACAAGAAGATATAAAATCATTTGAATTACCAGTTCAAAAAGTCCGAATCGGTAGTCTATGTCATGGATATTTCTGGGCGTTGTGCGAGAAGTTCGAAATTGAAATGTCACCCGTTGGCAAGACAATCCAAGACGAAATCCGTCAACGTCAAAAGGCTATGTTTTGGGCTGATAGCATTCGATTTCCTCCTATTAAACTCCAAAACATTGGCCCACAAGGGAAAGTAGCATCTCAACAAGAAAAAACTCCCAGTTATGCTGGAGCCGACTCTTTGTCAACCTTTGATGACCGCTTTCAATTGGTCAAACTTATCTCATTATCATATGCAGCATCTCTGAATTCTCCTCCAAGCAGCCCCCCGACATCTCCTGGCCGAAGCTTTACCCATCCAATACTTAGTGCGGATGTGCCTTCATCAGCACGAGATACTATCGTACCGGAAAGAATCAAGGAAGAAATGATGTCAGAATGGAATAAGGAATCTGTGATTGCTGTTGCGCAGGAAACTAGCAAAACTGCCTCAATCAGTGGATCGCGTGCGGGTACAATGACCACTGGCCATCGTAATTTCCTTACTATTAATGGACTTGGTAATGGTAGTAATAGTGGAACAGCATCTCCTACTGGTGCTCAAAATCAGAAAAGTGGGGCAAATTCGACATATGGAACCACTAGCGGGATTGGTGCCATGCACAAACTAAGAAAAGGTAGTGGGCATTCACATGCGCCTGCTAGTGAATCAAGCCGTGGGTCAGTGACGAGGGTTGATCAATTAAAACGAGTACTCTCGGGTCAGACAGCACCTTTACCAGCTACAAGGGCCGGCGCGCCACAGAGTGATGCAAGTAGTGAGAGCATGGTTAGTTATGACTTCTCAGCTTCAGAGATATCTATCAACACGTACAATCAGCAGAATAGTTCGGGTGTAGAACGATCTGCTTCTATGCGTTCGAACGGACGATCGAGATCGAAATCACGAGATAGAGCAGATGCAGCACAAGATGGCACAACAGTTCCCCCTGTTCCACCACTTCCATCCTCACTTGTGGGAGAAAACATATCTATTCACGATCAAGCGCAAAATCATTCGCCCGAAGCATTTCGAACCGGTCGAAGCACAAAAAGAAGCACAAAGAGTAGAGCAGGTGGATACTCAAGTATGCCATGGGGTGAAGAAAATGGAAAGGTGGTAGATCTCCAAGATTTACTGAGTAGTATTGAGATTGGTGGTGATGAAAAAGGGAATGTTGGTATGCCACCTTATTGAAGTGTCAATTTTCAGGGTTTCTGGAGACACAGCGCGTTTGTTATATTGAGACAAGAGATAGAGTTGCATATAATTCATAGTACAGATCTGTATTACTATACCTCATTTTGTAAGCATGGAGTTTTGGTTGACAACACTTGTGGAATATCTACTGCTGGGTTGAGTCATAGCGATTGATTTTGGGGGAAAAGAGGCACATACGTCTTGCAGCAAATAATAATAAAGAAAATGAAGATGAGCTTTCGTTGTTATGTCATAGTCACATGTTACATGCTACATACTATTTGCAAGTCTTCAATGGTGCAGGCTACTGTTTGATAGTGATGATTTTTTGGTTGTTGAATTGCTGAGCCGGAACACATTTATTCTTTCATATCTTTTGTCTGTTTCATGTCTGTTTCTAATTTAATAGTACATATTAGTGGGCACAATAATTATTCTACTAGCAGATCTATCTTTTCGTTTAATTCTTTTAGTCCTAAAATGTAGCGCTACGTCATATGCAGGACACTTCTCAATTCACCAAATTAATATTAAATCTATTAGTCAATTGTTTGATGTCAGAATTCTTTATTCTATTGTTTAGTTTGTGACGACTCATCGTATGAAACTTCAAGTATCTGAATCAACATTTCAAGAGATGGTGCCAAGTCAATTTTCGCAGTTTCCCGCCAGTCTGTGAACTCATAGGTGGTGCATCATAATTTGGTCAGTAATGAGGTTTTTACAATGTGTGCGAGGCAGTCCGAGAAAATCCTCAAATCTGTATAAATATTACTCACTCATGTTCACTGATGAAGCACGTTCTCAATGGATGTTTTGGGGTGACAGTTTTTCTTGCGGTTGTCTGCACGTATGATTTTATTAAGTTTATACTGACCGTGTAACTTGGGAGCCAGTGAATGAAAGCTGCGTTCAAGGCCGTCGCCTCTATCTTTCCGTGTAACTTATAAACTTTGATCTTTAGAAGCTTATTTCTGGTCCACTTGCTGCTCATTGGTGGAATTCCTGCACACTGGATAGTCATTAGACCAGACACATGCCTTTCAAGCCTCTCGGCAAGAGTTCCTGTTGCAAAAAATCACAAATATAGCTAATGTGAGTCCTTCATACCGAGAGATCGGGCCGATTCCTTCCAGTCCTATTGCCGGTAAATCGAATATCTGCAGCTTTGATACATTTCCACTGCAATTACGCTAGTCCTTTTTTTATTGAAATGGAATCTAGACCATGTTACTGGTATTAGATACGGAAAGGACTTTGCTAGAAATAACTTGCATATCATTTTAGTGAGTCAATATTAGGGCATATGTGGCCAAGACCGATTATTGGGCAAGCTTAAAATCAGAGGCGTGTTGGAACATATTGTCATGCCCCCCCTAAAATAAGCGAGCCAACGAGTTATCGCTCATGATATCGTGCAGGACTCACCACGTACGGTCCCAAGGCAAGATTCCCTGATTTTCCTTCTGTCTGGAACCTCTCAAGTAAATACGCAGAGTTGCAGTATGTTCCGAAAGGAAGAGCTGGAAAATCGTAAAGTGTAGCAGCAGAGAAAAATTATATAAACGAGGCTAATGGTAGTGATTCATCGTTATCCAACAAACGATTACTTATTTTGAAATCAAATTGAGAGTCTCAAGATAATCCATCCATCTCAAACAGCTGAAGATCCATTTTTGCAACACTTTTACCAAAATGTCGAGGAATAATCCTACATATCAGTGAGTATGAAATATTCTCACAAAAGCTGCTCATAACTCACAAACTGATCTAGAACTCAAACTCCCCGCGAATCTGGTCAAACCCCTCAATACACTCAATATCAGCAGCCACAAAGTAACCAGCAACACTCTCAAGGATATCAACAATCTACCTACCAAGAACAGTCATACCAGCAAGATCCATACACCCAATCCTATTCTGCACAGCCTCAAACCCAACAGCTCGCCTATCAAAATCCCTCTTACCAAAGTGGCCAGTACCAGCAAACCACCTATCAGAACACTTCGACTACGTGGGCTCCACAATACAACCAGCAACAAGAATTCCAAACACAATATCAGACCGTGCAGCCTGCACAGCTTACACAGCATTCGCTTCAAAGTCTGCCTGCCCCTGGAAGAGACAATGTGAATGTGTATTTGCGAGATGATCAGAATTTCGAGAGGGTACCGCAAGGATTGGAAACGAGACGTGAAGCCGGAATCCAAGAATGGGAAAGAGGATGGAATGCTGCGGGGCGCAGATGAATGAAGCTAGTGCTGGGTATTCTTCGTGGTTTTTTAGTTTGTCTCTGGGTATATGGAAATGGTGGATATAATTTGGGATGAGGAAATCATGGTGATGATTGAGGGGTTGAATAACGAGGGGTTTAATATGATATCGGATATCGCGCGGGGAAAGAGATCTGTTGGAAAGTCATTATGTTTATGTGCAGACTCTGGGAAGTGTGGACAATATAGTTTAATTCATTTGTGTTCAATTCATCACTGCCCCCAAAGATCCGCATCTATCGTGGCTATACAAGCCCCCAAGCCCTGATAGATGGGATTAAACATGCCGTATGTGTGCACGGTGAGATGGTGTCATTTGGGGGCTTTGATTATGGGTCATTTTATGATGAGAGACGATAACTAGTTGATCAGAGTACTGTGTATCTCACATGGAGACTGGGTGGGCACTTTCCAGAAGGATCTTTCTCGGTGGTGTTCTCTTGATAGGTCCTCCAGCAGGATTTTTATCCTGCAGAAAGGAATATGCAGGACTTAAAGACACAGGACTCTCTAAGATCGGACCAAGCTTATGATCAATGCTAATATCGTTGAGTCCTTTCATGGCATTGTGAAGTATGTGATCTGGATCTAATAATACATATGCGGTCTCAACCCAGGACTCTTAACGAACTCTATTTTTAGAAAATTTAACTTCACGACTTTACACATAACCGCATAGTGGGCAATTCAGAATAACCAAAGAGTATCCTATGAGCATCCTAGGAGCATCGAGTCAGTCCTGTTATATTACTGTTGACACTTTGGGAATCGTGTTGAAGAACACACTTAGACAGCTGTACGGGTTGAGTTCTACATTAGCGGATTTTGGAAGATGACTTTGGGAACTCGATATCATTGTTAATCTAATTATATCGTCTTCCCCTCGGTTTCTTTTTGAGAATTAACAATATATCATAGTCAATACGACGGCTACTTTGAACTGAATTTTGAAGCGTCCAATTGTTGCCTTCGTATACTAAGGTGAACGTCAATGATGGAGAGATGTGAGCTTGAATTGTGAATAAAATGTTCATTCAAGTGAAATGCTAGATAAGCTAGCTGATATCATTAAGTTGTTAAAAAAGTATTTTATCGATCCATTGGACCCGCCCAATAAACAATAAACCGGCTTGATGATAAAGTAGAAGGGACAGGGATCCTCAATGCTCATTAGCCTGAAAATACAAGGTAAAAAAAGCAGCTCGGCCCTTGCTCATTAGACCACATGGGACCTTCTTTGAAGGTTGCCACTCATTTAAGAAACCAGTTCTTTCGCTCCTTCATACCGACAAGCACCCTAATGACCATCCCAAAAAGAAAATCCTCCAAGTTAATTCCTGTCAAAGGAAACTGAAAAATAAAACGGGCTATTAAGAGATGTCCTCAGAATTCGGTGCTTTTCAAAAGCTCAGGAACTGATTGTGATCGATTCTGCTTAGGTCTGTTCATCAATCCGCCGGCTTTTCGTGGTACTTTTGTAATTCTTCTACCGGCTCTTGGCTGCTTGGTATTTTCCGCCGTTGAGTTTCTTCGAATTCGCTTTTGTCTAAGGATTACAGCACCATGTATATTCTCTAAGTGTGCATCGCGATTTCCTGCTCTTGTAAATGTCGCTTTACAGTCACTCATCTTGCAAACGATCCGATCCCTAAGGCTTATCTTATGTTCTTTCTCATGTCTTCTTAGATTGCCTGACTTCCATTGGTCTTCTCCGCTCGGCTCATAATTGCAGCCTGGGTAAGAACACTTCATGACTTTGTTATCAGACTTCGGGTATGGAGTGTCGTAAGTGGGTGTTCTTGTTTGTTCTTCTTCTATTGCCAATTGGGTCTCGGGTATGGTAGCGAAGTTGAAATTCTTATCAAATCCTCTACAAAGACTAGTAAGCATGAATTTTCTCTAGGAAGGGATATGTTACCTACCGGACGTTTTCCGCAGACCACGGAGATGCATGTTTTTCTTCGCAAGTTCCAAAGAGATTTGGACCGTATCGATTTTCAGTCTCCATGGCCGGAGTGAAAGTAGCAGCGTCGGTTGTCTCACAATTTTCTGCTCCGGGTATAATGTTTTTCAAGCAGCCAAATCCGCATTGAATTGTGGATTGCAGGTATTGGGCATCGTCGTCGATGGAGATGTTGTTAGGAAGTCTTTGATCAATATTTGTGACATTTAGTGCCATATATGCGGATAAAGAATTGTTAATAACTTCCATCTCCCCGGACTCAAAAATGGCTTCTTTGAAATCAGAAAGATATGAAGCTTGCATTTGCTGATCTCTACACAAATCATCGAGCTCAGAGTGAATAGTCGCAAGGCGAAACGCATTGAAACCATTTGGTTGTTTTGATTGCAGACTGGAACTTTGGTTCAAGTACCTTTCGTGACTAAATTCTGATGAGCTTACTAGCTGTCCAGGTTTACTGAAAAATGCATTCTCAAACCCCAACCGTTCGTCTCCTGGAAAAAGACTTCTCGGACTGGTTGCAGAAGTATAGTCGGATTGGGGGGCTCTAGGGCCATAGCCCGAATCACTTGAAAACGTTTCGCCGCTAGTATTCGTACTGGCAGTATCTGGCGATGAAATCCGAGGTGAATCTTCAAATAGCCCCCTTTGATATTGAATGGCATCAAGGTTACTTTTGAACCTTCTCAGGTCCGTCTGAATCGCAGGGCACATTGATCCAGGAGATCTGGGAGATTGGAGACCCATGGAAATCGAAGAATCTGGCGACAGATACGCTGCTTCCATCTGGATTCGTATCTCGGCGGTTTTATCGACTATTTCAGCCTCTGCAGTGTTGCCAAAGCCAAAAATATCGGATACGCAATGACCAGCACTAGGAGTTGACTCTTGAGTTTCAATGTACCACGGGGTCCTATAGCCAACTTTATCACCATCGACAAATGGAAATTCTGTAACGACTGTTAAGCCGGCTTCAAGTGTGTCAAGAGATTGGAAATGACCATTGGATGCGGAGCTTGGAGACACGATGCCTCGTGAAGTGGACGATATTCGCTTTTGGTTGTTAAGAAAGCTATGACCTGCGACTAGGGTTGACTGATCATGATCCAGACTGTCTTCTGGAAGTTCTGGCAACAGGCTGCTATCCGGAAGTTCATGAAAATTACTCTCCCCAGAGAGTTCTGTCAAAAAAGTATCCTTTGCGCTCTTTTGAAACTTCTTAAGACTAGGAGATAGGTATTCACCATCATATGAGAATAAGCTTTGTGGTGATAGTGCTGATTCCTTTCTGTTGCCATTCATAATGGAATCTCGATAAGGCAGTGTTGGATCGGTTCGAAGATACTCCATCACATTCATCCTGTGAGAAAACTCACGAGAATGTGATAATCCGGTACATTCCAGCTCGTTTCCACTATCTGTGGAAATGTGGAGGGGATTTGGTATTCCATAACGTCTTCCAAACATGGTGAATGTCTTCTCTTCAATTGCTTTCTTTTTTTGTTTGGAACTTCGGCAGCACACGCGCCTGAAATCAGACTTCTCAAGCTTTTCTATCTTGTTCCAATGAAGGCAAAGGCGATGGTGGAAGATGCGAAAATGCATGAGCCTTTGAGTCTTGGTCTTAGAAGCTTTGCTTGGTAGTAAAGACTTAATTGCTCATGAGTGTTGAGCGAGTGATTCAGAATGTTTTCGATGGAGGAAGGGACTAAAGCAGAGTTAATTTAAGCGTTCAAGGCTGCGTCATTCAAATTTATAGGATAAGATTATACCTAAGTCTTGATCGATGAGTTTGGTGTTTATCGAAGACTTGGTGCAATGTTGGTGTCGATGTTCGAAAACCGGGAGGTGTTGGAGACAGTATTTTCGGTTGGTAACAGATAAAGGGGCATCAATGTCATCAGTCAAAGAAGTGGAAGAAATTTTGTGATTTTTTGAGATAGCCTAAGACCTTCTGATAATCTGCGATGAGAAAGGGGATCAATGTAATCGCGTGTTGTGAGACTGAGTGTGCTTTGCTTTGGCGATTGTGCGGTACAATACGCTCTAACCACTCGTGAGATATAGCTTTATATATCAATAGCTGCACATCTTCTAAATCAAGGAAAACTGCTCGCAGCAGCATAAGGAATAAACTGTAATATGTTGCCGTGACTTGTTCTTCATGACCAGCTTCATAGTCCTTCGAATTGAACCTTGACTGTACGGTATGGCGGCGGGTGCACTCGTTGAAGGGTATTCGATTGGCAGGGAGAATCCAATAGATTGAGAAAGAAATGTCCTTAAAGAATTATCAGTCCTTATTCTCAATGCCACAAGTGGTACTATTACCTCAACAAATGTTCGCCTCGTTTGCCTCATGGTGAGTGAGTGGATGTGGGAAGCTGGAAGCATGATCAACGAGAGTGTAGAGCCGGGGGACAGTGTAGATTCCTCTGCGGAAACGTACTCGGCGATGGATAATTACGAGTCCTTTCTACCAAAAGGCTTTGGGTTTGTGTAATGATGCAGAGATCCGATAATGTGAAGAGCGTTGTAGACTTCAACCTTATCCCATACAAGGATCTTCTCTAGAAAGGAATGAGAAGGACTTCTTAGTCCGTATCGTGAAGTGAAAGACAAATGGGAAAGGCTCCAGAAGAAAGACTGACCATGCGCGGAAGTCTTGGGTGTGAAAAAGAGCACAGAATTATCAAGTTATAAGAGTCGGATTTTTTTTCAAGATCCGGAGCAGAGTCTAAATGATATACTTGTATTCATAACTAGCCCCCATTCCTCTTTAACTAATTGATCCTTCAGCCCCCGATAAATTCCATTTTCGTCAAAGATATGCTGAGCTTCTCAAGCAATCTGGCGCCGATTATGGGGGCTGTAAAAAAATTACAGGCCTTGAGATGCGGGAGATATGGGAACTTTGGAGTCGATATCCCGTACCAATGTCTCAATTTATCATTCTGACATACATAAAGCTGGGGTGACATTCGCTTCGAATCAATAGATTCCGTATTTGGAGAGCTGCATCTAGAAGGACTGAAAGCTTTTCGCAGGACTTCTCCAGGGCATTTCGCAGGACTAAGTTCATGCAATTCTTGGCTATTTTAAGGAATAAGACTTCAATCTGTTAATATTCATCATGATTTTTTAAAATTTGGATTTTTGCGCCTGTTGCAACTATTGAAAACCAACGAGCAAGTTACTGCGACGTCCCCCTCCTTCAATCCAACCCCGCATTTTACCGTCCACAGCGTTTCATCTGATTTTTAGAAAGCGCTTAGGCACAATCTAGGATCCTTAAGCCTCGTTCCCTACAACTCAAGTCAAGTGCAATTCTTTCATGATAAGAACGATAACAAGTTGATTCGAACTATCTCTTACTGTCGTTATAATGCTTCATTTATCATTAGAGCGCGGTTACCGAGTTATTGGCTCATCAAATCGAACTGTTTGGAGCCGTACCAATTGCTGGAAAGCTAGAACTACCGTACGAATAGGAACAGGAAATTGCGATCACTGCACTTACTATAACCAATGATTTATTTTCCAAGAATAGCACACACACCAAAGACTATTCCGTACCTCCCAAGGTTGAGAGGCTCAAATTTCGCGGGAAACTTTCGGATGATCGGGATGTGCCGCACACCTGGTACAGGGCGGCCATGGAACGAACCATAGGTTAAAGAAACCGTACAAACTACTTGCATGTCATTATCCAGGTTACAGGATCAATGTACATGGAACGACGTTCCAAGTTTTTGATTAGATTGACCCATAACTCTTCAGTTATCATTTATCGGGGAGAGAAGCGAAATGCGATCGTGAAGCTATTCGATGTGACGATCTTAAAATTTTCCAATTTCAATTCACACCTCGTTGATTACAACAAGAATACAGAAAATTTGTGTTTCCCTAAAGCTTTCCGTCGTAGACCTAGCAATCGAACCATCTCCAACTCCGGGATACTTTAGGTCGCACATCTTTACAATATTGATTCGGGCACCAATATAAATTGGAAGGAACAGGACGATAGAATCCGAGATACTTTAGGTCTGCCTCGAATGATCATCATGGTTCGCCATCAATATATGCGAACCATAAGAAGAACTCGTCATCATGTGGCTCGAGTCTGGTCAAGAGACGAGTCGAAATCGTAGTTCTGTTCGTAAATAATAAAACTCTCGGGAATCATGTAATCAAAGATGGTCAAGATGATGGAACGATAAATTGAATGATGCGATAAAAATAGTAAGGACTGGAAATGCTCGACGAAAAATCACACGAAAGCAACGCAGTCTAGAGAAACAAATATTAAGTATCCGCTAATATCTTCCAAGTACACACTTCTAATCGAAGCTTATTTCCATCTATAGCCTTGATATCTCATTCCAAGATTGGTCTGGTTCGTCCCCGTCAACACTAAATAAAAAAAGTCAGAAATTGTCTTCAACATTCTACTCCTCAACGACGATTCTCACATTGTAGAAAATGACTTATTCAAAGATTGATTGCTGGAACTGTGAATTCGGCCTATTGAATGTATTGATTAGCGCGCGCTCATTGCAGAACAAAAGATTAAAGGATCTCGTTACCGCGAGGGGCAGGGCTAAGGATGGGTACTGCTAGGTATGACTCCAAGTTATCTGCCATACATCCATGATTTCCTATACATGCACGATTTGCGATCTGATGACCTTGCGGCTGGTTGGACGAATTCGCCGGTTCAACTCTTGAAGGCATACTGGTATTGGCGTGGGAAGATGGTTGTTTATGCTTGGCTGAGTCGCCATTGGGAAGTGCAGGCCAATCATCGCCCCAGTAATGATCGTGTACATATGACTTCGGCTCAAGATTTAGTCATTGCATCAACCTCAAATAAGATCCTTCATCCAAACGTGAATCGTATGCTCGTGCCTGAGGACCTGTGGTCATAGTTCTAAGGCTCCAGGGCGAGGCGAAGAAAACATGAGGGATTCGAAAATTACCTGGACCGCGGCGGAGGTACTCAATACCTCGAAACCAGTAGCGTGAACGGATATTTTGTGGAAAAGTCAGTTGCCCAGTACTCTCGGCGACCTCATAATGTCCGTAGGGGGAGAAAATCGTCGGTCCAGAGGTATTAGCATTGCGGAAGGTACCATGAGTCATCTAATCAGCATTTTGTTAGCCTTTACTAACCATCAACCAATGTTGCAAAGAATTCTACTTGAACAAATGATAGCTTAAGTATTTTTGGCATAATCCCATTGGGCTCATAATGCTTTCCAATGATCACTACAGGGTGATCGTGCCCTTCTTGCTTCAAAACACAACGTCCATTGTTTCGACAAGGATGACCATTGACATCAGACCACATACATTCCAAATCACCTGCAAAGCTTGTACTTGGGAGGAACAGTATACAACCAACTTTGATGTCCTGTGCCCGCACATTTTGGCGAGTTGTTGTCATGCTAACGAAAAAGCAGAAGAAAAAATATCAACACGCTGAGGCAGACGGGATTAAGAAGAGCCTTTTGAAGATAGGAAATAGAAATAAAATAGAAGATTAAAATGATGAAGATCTTCCAGAGATACTTGCTGAAAAGAAAGTGAATATGAGATTTCGAAGGGGAAGACTCGTGTTTTTGTTGATAAATGCGAGCTTCCTGTGGAAATAGAAAGATGGAAATCGAACCAATCTTTTCCGCCCAACTCGAAATCAAAAAATTCTAAGACGGTAAACTGAATTCCATCAAAGAAGTCTCACAGATTCTTCGGCACCAGATAATCTTACAGACACTTCCGTGAGACATTCCGAGGCCCTTATCAACAGGTATTGGTGGAAAGACAGTAACAAAGAAAAGTTGTTCAAAATCGTAATGGGCTCTATAGCTGAGGCATAATTCAGCCTTTATAGTTGTCTATATCAATATTTAGTATCGATGTTCCAGACATTGGGCGAGATCGTGGTTGAGATCAGTCCATCAATTCCGTTTGACCTCAAAACCTGCTGTCAATGTCTATCATTTGATGTCGCATAAACACTAGTTTACTTCTCAAATTGAGTTCAAAGAAAACAATTTCAGGTGAAGCAGATAGAATTGTAGGGTCAATTCAGTTTGAGTAGCAGAGAAGGGTTTGATTTTTTCCTGCTGCGAGCGAGGTGTGAACTTTAATGACTTATCCACAAAAGGGAAAGGCGTGCGGTAATAGCGGCCGCAAAGCGTTCCCACAAAGCCACTTCCGCTTATGCATAATAAAATGCCGTGTGCATTGGTTCGCATGCACAACGAATATAAATACAGTTATACTTGTGTACTACTGGGTCGCATACCCACAAATGGTCCTAATCCGATATAAGAGGCCTCGTGGGTTCTCTTACACATGGAGGTCTTATGCAAGTAATGAGTTAAGTGATCATGCTTGTGATCAACTTGACTCTTCACTTTGAATCATGCTATTAGCAGCCCTGGGGTCTTTGATCTTGCCCCTTTTCTTTATTTCGCCTACGCAAAATGTTAATATCTCGATTTACATCTACATACCAGTACACGAAATTGTTCAGAATGCAGTTGCGAATTCTGAGATCACCACCCGTCAAGTAATATCATTTTTGGCTCATAAATTCCAATTTTTTCTTATCTTGTATGTTTTACTCGACGCAAGATTGAGAGATGCTAACGAGAGTGTCATCTTCCTAGTGAATCTACGCGCCAATCATAAACGGGTATCACAACAAACACATATTTAATAAAATTCCATGGAAAAATACCAATCTAGGTGTCTTTCAGGTCTTCGGGAGACCGGGAAGACGCTCGACATTAAGATTGGAACAATGCATAGATTCCTCTATTGGTGATCAGCGTGCTTCTGTCTATAGATAGATGAGAAATTAGTCTTGGTTCCTCAATTTATCTCAGAAGAGGCCGACAATCATGCGTAGACAAAATCCGCATTTGCCTGTAAAATCCTATCTTTATTATTGGAGATTATTGTTCAGACTCGATTACCAGTACTGATCTTGCAGTCTCTCTGAATGTCTGATATTCTCATCAAATATCTAGAGGAAATCGATCAAAGAGCAGGCATGTATGAACTAAGCAAGTTGGTTCTTTGATTTGCTCCGCTCGAAGGATAGTAGTTCAGTCGAGATTTGAATATAGCTGGGGGGAACGCGTACAGAATTTCTAAAACATGGGAGTCTTTTATATGTTTATGAATAGAAATATGGCGTGATCGAGTGAGCACAACGTTGAAAGTCTTTAAAGTCGATGTTTCTTCAATTTCAATATCTGACTATCGTCTGCAACAGACTTTCTTCCTGTATAACTTCTTGTATTTTTTTGGTAGATCAACTGGAGTCTCAGGAAGTGATATTGATCAAAGCTCACAAAATAAGAACTTATGAACACTGTCATTGTCGGGGTATTTTTCATGCAGTCTCACATTTTAGCGATCTTCATCAATATCCCGTGTGATTCATCCCGCTTTGGAAACGTACGTAAATATAGGAGCTTCCAAGGTTGGTCCCAACATTTGTTCTTTAAGACTACCAGCTGTCTTTCCCAATTCTAGATGTTTACTATTGTCTGCGGAGTGCATCATACTGTCCTTTTGAGGCCGAACTTCAATCGATCTCTGCTATTTATTTTGTTGCTCAGCTCATAGATAACCACCTACCTCATACGATAGTACATGATTGCTCACTAATAAATTCAATAACCTGCGTAGCAACCATCAATTCCGAAATTTACTCAGTAATACAACCAAATTTGAGTAGCAACGGTCCAGTAATAACCAAGTCAGTCCTACTAAGCAATTCGAATATGCAAGGAGGGCGGGTCTTCAACAACTCAAGTAGTTTCGAAATAAATGCTGACAATTTATCTATTGACGAATCCAAGCATCCTCAACCTTTCATTTAGTTTTAGTAAAGTCATCTCACCACCAAATCCGGCCGACTCGTACAATTCCGAATGCAAATGAAATACTTCACCTCGTTTTCTTTGAAATTGTTGGCTCGGACATCACGGAGAGACGGGATATCTAGAAGATAATTCATATCTTTCAATTCTCTCCATTGTATAGCACCTGTATTCATCCTAAAGCGGTTTGCGCGAATACAATAAAGATATCAATTGCAGATAATTTAATCCGCAAGAAATTTCGTGATTAGTGATTCCGCTCGTTGAGATGAAGGAACCTGTTCTTATCACTCATCTTTGGGATTAAGAATCCCTTATGCATTGATTCAGAAAGGCTTCATTACTCATGAGTACTCTTTTTCAATGTTTGTTTGTTGGTAATTCAAACTGATATTTCGCAATCTCGGTATTGCAGATTGGCATGTTTTCAAATTGTAGGCCAAATTCTCGATCATAACTTTGGGATTCTCATGCTTCTCAGCACTTCTTATAGAAAGCCCAAGAGGAATAAATGATGGCCGAAACATGGGTCATAACTAGGCCATGATCCGTTCCCTTGGGTACAGCCACCGAATGGGAAGACATCCGACAGGCCTGAATTTGGCCCCGTATCACGTGTCTCGCTTACCTTACCTCGTTGACGGTTGGGGAAGATAACTTCTTTCTGAACCTCAGCACTTATACCGAAGAGCAAATATTAACTATGTTATGATTAAACTTATCGGATGATACAAATCAACCTCAAATATAGCATGTGCAGCCTTATCCTACCATATTTGAATCCTACGTTCTCCACTTTTTCTGATTGCCGCTTGGATAATTGGTTCTTACGCTTCCGAACAGTACTTTAAAATGTTCAAGCACAAGAGACATCATTAGTAGGTTTTCAATCCTGAGGATGCAGATTTGAAATTACATCGCAGTCTTCACTTCTTCCTTCTCTCCCAAACTCCGGAATTTCTGAAACATAGGAAAGCCTTACGAGTAGATGAAACGGGGTCTTTTTTGTAATGACCGGGGGTCGGCGGCTAGAACCCACCTGTCTGACCGATCCACCACGCTATCGTCCCTCAACTCTAACCTTAATTTCTTGCAGTAGTACATCTATATTTGTCTTATGTTAGCATTTTATTCGGCGCATTCATTCATAGCAACGTGTTGGGTATATCTCGCTGCACGAAAACACGCTCGTTTCGTGCAAACTAGTATGCTAACACAATCATCTGGTCTTACGGAGCATTTCTTGAAGAATTAGAACCAATGCTTTGATAAAGTGAGTTGTGTAATTTTGTATTGAACGGGCAACATCGAGGCGTGTTCGGAGAAGTGGGGCAAAACTGCGGAGCAAAATAACGCTGTGATGTCAAATCACAAATCCATTGCGTTCGCTTCAAGCAAAGCGGTAGACCATTCATACATACCAACGGGGCTTTGAGCTTGGCTATCGCACGGGTAAGCGTGGAGAAATATCTGGAAGTACTTGTATCATAGTGCAGGTAATGTCCATGTGGAGCCGTATTCTTCATTTCGTAAAACGGGTGTGGCGTGCTAAATTGCGTTGCAGATTTCTAAGCAAGGCTTCTGGGGTCGAAAGGCAGATTCTGTAGTCGGTTAGTGGTTTTCGTACATAGTGGTTGACCTATAGGAATGATATGGAGAAGTTGCCATAGAGATAGAGCCTTGGAGGAAGATCTGGATCATGATTTAGGCCCAGCAATGGTTGGAAGTGATGACAATTATTGACATGCTTTGTATAAGTACACGTTGTGAGAAATCTGGAGTAAGAGATATCATTAGCAATTAGTCACATTTAGTGGTCGAGACAAATGTTGACCTACCAAAATCAAGACACACACACAAATTATCATTTCAAAACAAATCAGATAACCCCGTCAGGCTTTGCGTTACATCTTGTGCCTCCCAGATCTCATCAATCCTTTCTCCGATAAGGCTTTCATTGGCAGACAGACAGCAGTAAATCGACTGTGGGTGGATTAACTGCACATCATGACATCAGTTGAAAGTGAATCCTACGTCCAGAGAGACTGCAGCTTCCAGGACAATCGCAATCAGTATATTCGAGATACCGATCGCCGGAGCTTGAGCAATAGCCCCGACTATAATTCGAGAACCTACACCTCACAAACGTATAGCCCACCTAATTATACATTATCAGAGTATAGCTCGCCCCCAAACGCAGTCTTCACCAACGTTTCCTCTCACATCCACGATGAGGATCTCAATACATCAGAAGAAAGACCTCGAAATACTAGAAATACTCAACACGATGCCATTGTAGCACAAAATAGCATAACTACCTCCTTAGAGTACAATGACTATTTGTGGCCAGGTACCTCATACCCAAGCCTTGAATATGGCACCGAATCAATCTACAATCCAAATATTGATCCAAGTCTTTGGAATTGTACTACCATGAACACTGGGCCAATCGCACCACTTCCCGTTATTACAGAAGCACAAAGCATTCTCAACGAGCAAAGTTTCAAGCAGTGCTGGAATATTCCATCACTAGAAGCAGCAAACCCTATGCAGATCAATGAATATGCCGGAGTAACCTTCCCATCATGCATGGTCGGTCAAGCTAGTATAGCGAGAACGGCCAGCGTCAATTCATTCCGGTCAGCGTCATCAGGTTCTAAAACAGAACGGGAACTCGCCCCATCATTTTTCGACATGACTGAGTCTATGACAATTAGGTCGCAATCCCCAGGCGAAGAATCTTATAGATCCGAGTCAACTTCTGGATCACCTCCACCAAGCATCGCAGAGAAATCATCAACTCGCTCAGGGAAACGGAGGCTTCAAGATAGGAACGATCCGAATCATGTAAACCGTCGTGGAGATACTGGAAGGAGGAAGTTGAATCGATACTTTTGCACTCGGTGTAATGCTTTCCCCAAAGGCTGGAAGCTACCTGAGGACTTGCGAAAACATAACCAAGGACACCATACCGAAACTGGATTTTACTGTGCCTCTGGAGTGGATGAGGACTGTGCCTATTGGAGTTCTCAGGAGTCGAGATATATTGAGCATCTGAAGGTAGAGCACGCTAGTTCACGCATCTCACAGGAGATTATCCAGAAATATAACACCATAAACGGTATTACGCTCGATGGTAGTTACATGTGCAGGATACCAGGTTGCGAGAAGGTTTATAAAAGGGCAGAGCGAGGTCGTCGAGACAAGCATGAAGAAAGGAAGGCCGCACACGTGTTCAAGGGGGAACTGGGAAGAAGCGTAGATCCAGCCCATCTATTCCCAAACAGTCATGTGAGATGCACGAATGATGAGACGAAAAGACATGTTGATGTGGGACAGTGCGATTTTGCTCATTCTGGCCCAGCCAGGGAATCTGGAGGTGTCGGCCAGACTAACCGTCAATTTGAATAAGGTGATAGAAACATCTCTCCAGTTGAAATAATGAAGGACTAGGTTGTATATCTAAAGTATCCAGATGATATGAGATAATGCCAGTAATCAACAGCAATGTCTTTGAATTTCGTGAAATAAAAGAGTTTGATGACAAGAGTAAATGATTTTAAGATGATATCATGAGCTTTGTGGAGGAATAAATAAATAAATAAATGTCAAAATGTGACTGCCTAATATAGCCACCTGGTTCCCTTGTTGGACCCTCTGGTCGAGGCGCCTGAACAACGCCCACATAGACAGAAATGGCGGCGCACCAGACCACCCAAACAAACTCATACTTCGAAACAATTGATATTTCGATGTCCAATTTACGAAAACAACATAAAGCCAAAAATTCAAAAATTCAAAATTATAAAAATAAAGGAACCTTTCCGTTCGTTCTAATCTCAACTCGAGATATTGATTGTCGAATCTTATCTCGAATGTTGAATGGAGATTGTTATTCTTGGGGGCACTTCGGTTGTCCAGCTGGAGCCATATATCGTCGCGCGCCTTGAGCTAGATCCAAGGACAACATTACTGTGTTGCCTGATTTTTTCAAACACCACCAAAGAGTTGGCTGAGAAAGTGGTTGATAAATTTTCAAATTGCAGCCTCGAAGTTCTAGATTGATAGAATGTTTGTTTTGCTATATGAACTATATAAATGAGGTATACTATCAAATACAAAGCATTATCATCTCAATCAAAATCTCAATCAAAATCTCACTAACCCAGATTTTGGCTATCAAAGCGATTCTCATCGAGAGAAGCTATACTACACAATCGAACTTCATTTTGGCAATATCGGGAAAATGACCTCAGGAGCATCTCGCACGAACTCTGGGAGTGATGGCCACCACGCTGACTCCAAACCAAGAGTATTTCACAGATCTAGTCATGCTGGATCGACCCGCGTAAGAACCGAGCGCAGAAGATCGATCGAAAGTCCTGGGGTGAAAACTCAAGATCTCAATATCGGGGGTCGTGACCCACCACAACCATCATTAGGTCCGAGAGATACCGGCAACGGCGAATCTTCCGTGGATACTAAGTTACGAGATCTTGAAATACAAGAGGCGGCGCTCGAGAAAATTCGTAAACATAATAAAGGACAAGACTCGGAGGCAGGAGACAGCCAAAGGTCGAGAAGACGGCGGAGGTCTCTGAGCCACCACAACGAAAAACCGATTGAGGTTCGAGTCCGATATGAAGAAAAAGGAAAGCAACGCTCAAGATCACCCCCCGACAGAACTGTAACTAAGACTCAAACTAAGTATACTTATTTCCCACTTCTAAATAAACTACAAGAAGTTGAAATAACTCACGTCAAAGAGAGACGCCCGGATAGAGATGAACACCACGAGAAACCTCCAAGCTCAGACCGAATGTCTACAGATTCTTACACACGCTCGGATTGGAACAGAAAAAATGAAGATACTGATAGAAAGACAAAACATTCCTCCCGGAAAGGAAGTGATGTCTCCAGCCGAGAGAAAAGCGAGCGCAAGTCAAAATCTGCTACCAGCTCAAAACACCGTGCCTCGACTGACAGAAGCGCAGGACTGGGAGACAATGATAATCAGGCACCGCGAGCAGAATCCCAACATGGCAGTAGATCCTCGAATTCTCAAAACGCACACGAAGACTTTGATGATGAGCCAAGTCCGGGGGGTCCCAAAGCCTTGAGTGGGGGGCCCACCAGTGGGCCTTTGGATGGTAGACTCCCTCGAAGCAATACTGCAGCTTCCGATAGTCACAGTTTGAGTGGGAGAGATTTGAAAAGCGTGTACAAACCCAACAGAGGTGGCGAAGGTCCTAGCACCCCTGCTCATTCAAATCATGGAGCGGAGCGTACTCAAATAGGTTATGGGAGAAACGACGAGAACAATGAGCCTTATGCACGTGAGATTAGGCGACAGGATCGTAAATCTTCAGGACCGATAAGCTCCAAAGTTAGCATCCCTACTTCTACTCCTTCAAATTATGAAGAAGCGGAGCGTACTCAAATATACTGTGGGAGAAACGACCAGGAAGATGAGCCTTATGCACGTGAGATTGAAAGAGATCAATCTAATATGTCAGCATCGAGAAGCCACACAAGTGGTGGTAGGAGAGCTGGTACACGCACTAGTAACGCTGCTCTTTCCAACTACAATGTATCAGAGCAAGCTCGATCATTTCGCAGGGAGGCTGCCGAGGATGAGTCTTCTGCATATGAGAATAGAACAAATCAATCTGAGATTTCAGCATCGAGAAGCCACGCAAGTCGTGATAGAAGAAGCCATAGGTCGTAGGGTATGCGAACACAAGTTTGAAAGCCGAGTTCGACTCACAGATTAGTCCTTCGGCGGTAGTGCAAATTGGAAATACACATAATATCGATGACCTTTGGTTGTCTTGAATCTTATCATAAGCGTATCTCGTCATCAAGACTGAGTGAGACAATGGAAGTGTTGAAATCATCAAGTGGTCAAACCCAGTCTGTTTCTTCGCCGACGTAGAGTTTAGAACCTAAAAAAATATAGAATGGGTGTGCTTACACTCAGGATATGTACCTAGTAGCCAGAGCATCTGAACTAGAATGAGAAGAGACTAAAGGTAAAGATAAGGAAGTACATAAAAGATTATTTTGGGCGTTTTGGGCATGTCAGGTAGCAACTGAATCTTTCTCTCGTCTTTTTTCTCTGGGTTTGCTAACGGTGTTATGTTAAGGGCTCGTCTTTCACCCGGTGATAGCATTTCGCTTCCGTGCAAATCACTCATGCGGTTTGTAGCTGACGATCCGCAATGGAATGAACAAAGATCATTGTGAAGGTGTAATTGTGGAAGGTATCTGCTATGTTGCGAGCTTTGAACTATGACATGATTAAATGATTCCATGATAACCAGACTTTGAAACGCGTACGTCTCTATATAGCATCAAAAAAATACAGAATACTCGAACGATCATGTGAGGCGGAAGAATTGGTACTCGAAACTGGGGATTCGAATTTCGACGCGGCATATTTTTCAATGGAAATGATGACGGCAACCATAAATCAGCACTGCCAATAAATGAACAAATAGATGATATGTTCTGCTCAAGGGTCACTTGAACCACAGGCGAGAGCTGAACATGAAGTTGATATCAAATTTAACATGTAAATGTCAACCAGAGGCTGTAGAGGCGTACATATTAGTTATAAATACATAAGATTGGCAGCATAACGTAGAATTTCATAAGAACGTTTGTAGTGCTTCGCAATCGCAATCCCATGCGGATTTTGGACATATCCCTACATTATACATAACGCTCATGCTGACAATGCATTTCCGTGCCGTATTTTATACACGCAATGAGCAACAGAGTACAGCCTTTTACAGACTTATAGTATCTTGTGCTATATTGCCAACTTTTCTCTATTCCACACCTCCACAAATAGTTGACCAATTGTATCATTTTGTAGCACCCTCCCCAGTGAACCCCTCACTCATCCCTCTTTGCCAACTCAATCCGTCTTTGCCTGTTCTCCCGCGCTGCTGTTCTCGTCGGTCCCCATCTAGCTTTTACGGCTTCCAACTTCTCTCTTTCCAAATCTCTCTTCTCTGCCGATGCTTCTGTAATCATGCCAATAAATATCGACGAACAATTGAACTTCTTAGCCAATTGCAATCTGGTCCATTTTTCTGGTTCCTCCGCCCTCAGCCTCCTAATCTCTGCAACATCCTTTTCACTCAAATGATGCCTCTCATACTTTAGCTGCTTCGGATTGACTGGAGGTGGTAATCGATGTGAGAGAGCGTTGAGCCGTTCTTGGGTGATTGCTAAAAGCTTTCTTCTCTTGTCGTCTTTGGGGAGGAATTTTAGAGGGGTGTGGAAAACGGAGGGAGAGGAGGATGGCGGATTGAAAATAATGTGATCTTGTGGCGCACCATTTGATGGGACAAAATTTGGATCTGGTTTGACATTTAAACGTTGCTTAGAACGTCTATAAGAGGATTCATGTCGACGGGCCGTGGCGTTCAAAGACAATAGGCATTGAGGCTTTGCAGAGAAGAGGTTGGCGACAGGCCGACGTAATATTCTGAGATCCATCGTTGTATGAGTATTTTGATTAAAGGTAAAACTCAATAACTCATTAGGTATTCCTCACATTCACATTTCATCATCTAATCGAAAAGACGAATTTAAAAATATTTGCTGCCTGATTAACGAGGTTAACACATGGCACCCCCCCCCCTCCACCATCACAACTTACAAGCCTTGCGACAAGGCTCTTTATCCCAAATCATTTTCATTTCGAGGTTTCCAACTTTTGGATTGTCAGGCGACCTGTTTTCATGAAATTAAAAAAAAGTGCTTAATTATGTTGGTGATGATGAATGATTGACCAACACTTTTCCAATCTACAACATCAACAAGGAAGATCCAAAATCCTGCATTAAAGAGCATTGAATTCGAAATCCTTCCCCTCCTCCTAAAGGGCACATATAACACATAACACATCACACATAACCCACGGTTGCACATCTCATTCACAACTGGAATCACCAGAAATCACGAGCAATCACAAGGGAATCACCCCTCTTCTATGACTCTTGCCGCTTCCTGGACCACCCATTCTTGCGAAGAAAGAAAGGTAGGTGAAATCATCTTATGATTCCAATTACCATTAGTTACAATTATCATTATCATTACAATAAGAATTGTCTAGATTGTCATGCCTTTGAATGTGTCTTCTATTGTTGGACGGTTATGACCTTATATAATCGTATAGGAATCCATATTATTTTTCTTCAACAGCTCAATCTTTCTTTGACTTTGAATCTCGACTCTTCTTTGTTCTTATTCTTATCATTTCAACTTTACTCTCTTTGGCCAATTCTGATTTTCATTGACCGGAACCACGCTGATAGTTCCCAAAGATAATCTGCACGCGTAAGTCTGCGACCCTCCAAAGTATTGGTGTGATTAAGGCGCATACGCCAACATCCATTATGATGCGATTAAGTTTCCACAGCGCATATCCATTTATTTATTTGTTCATGTTCATCTGACACTTCGCAAATAGTATACCAGAGATTCGACTCGACTTACTCCCTCGATATCGAAAAAACAAATCCGAAATCTTTCTATCAATCGTCATCATGAGCGCATCGGAATCTAGTACTTTACATGCGAACACACCCGTCCCCACAGGCCAACAATCTATAAACACGTCAAAGGCCCCTCTACTAGGTGAGGGATTCAAAGTACCAACGAACCAAAAATTGTCGAATCCCAGTGAAAGCAGTGAGGTCGATGTGGATGCGAGTGATTCTGCGAGCGGAACCGCAAAGTCGGGAAAGCGAAGATTGTTTGGATTTGGAAAAAAGAAGAATGATGAAAAGGTAAAGAGCAAAAAGAAGGATGATGGAACCCTTGCTGGCAATGCACCATTGATCCGCCCTCTCCAGCAGGCGCAGATGACGAACTCCCCTCCACGATCAAGCTATCCATACCAACACCCTTCATCACCACCAAGTCGAAAATTGTTCTCGTCTTCCCCACGTGTAGTGTCACCTGCAGGTTCGCAAATCTTCGAGCGTGATGTGCAAGAAAGTGCTATTCAGCCAAATTCTCCCGCAATTCCGTCGCATATACAGACAGAGGATTATATTCCACCAGTCCTAGATGCATCGTCGCAAGCTATTACCAACAATGACATTGATCCGGATACAGTGGAAATCGTCATGCACTCTTCTCATCAGCCAGCAGTAATGTCAATGAGTGGTATTAGCAGCAGCGAACCTGGCGCGTCGATGTGGACAGACGACTTGGTGGCCCACCCCGACAAGGACGATGCGGCATCAAACTACGGTGCTCTTGATAGTACAGACATCCGGAGATTAAGCTTCATTTCATTTGCAGATGTAGTGCAATCAGAGCACGCAGAACATGCTGGCAATAGAGACTCAATATATATTGCGGGACTCAGTGCGTTGTCATCACCAGGTATATCACCAGGTGTGAACCGTTCACCTTCGCCTGTGCGATCACCAGTATCGTCGTTTGGATTCGGAACATCACCCCCGACTAGTAAGTCAGCTTCCGTGAAAGGTGTTGAGCTTTCGCCAGTTCGAAAACAAACTGGTCTCGCCAGTCCGACTTCACTTCACTCTCCCACAAATGGCGGCGAATTGACCATAGAGACAATGTCACAGGCTGTAAAGAAGACCGGGAGCGGCGATCTTAGTGGCGGCCTTCGCAGTTTACCTTTAAGCCCGGTGAGCTCTGATGGCCCGGATACGCCATTCAGATAAGCCAGCCATTGGATCCGAGGTTGAATTGTTGTGTGTGATGGATGATGCTTACTATTCAGTTACTGCTTGCTATACATCTGGCGAGTTTTATAGGGTTGGGACAAGGGGAGGGGGTATGGATTGCTGTGTATATGAGATACTCGATTGAGCGAACAGTAACTGGCGTTCCGGATTAGGACTTATTTTACTCTTTCTTCTATTTATTGATTCATTCGACCTTGGGATGGGTAGTTTTTCACAACTGACGTGGAGCAATTTAAATTCTTAGTCGCACTCATGAGATGATTGATGATATGATGTGCCGTTGTAGTTGTCCGTGTGTTTCATTTCATGTATTAAACTAAACCTAGGCTCCTCGCTCTGGGAGAAGGGGGTCGAAGTAATACTTTTATGATATGAGTCGTTCACTTGATTGAGATAATGTTGTTGGAAATCACATGTGTAGCACGTGTGTGGCACATGCACACTACTATATAACTCCTCTTCCCGAGCTTCCCGGATATATAGTTCTAATATACATATTCAATATATTACTCCTTATGCACAACTTACTGTCAATTTCTGACAGATTATAAGCGCCGTGTTATTATAAGCTTCATTTTATACCTTTGTATTCCCTGAATCTCGAGTTCTCATTCCTTTACAACTACCCCCACTCTTGACATCATAACAAGCAAGATCATTATCGATACAGTCCAAACAAAATGAGAAATACTAATCACTTTTAACAGTTATAATTGGATAGATTTCTATAAAGCTATTCGAATTGCTATAATAGCAGCATCTGCACTGTCCCTGTGCACAAGAAAAAGCGTAAGACCAGCAAACGGTCGAGCCGATATCGCTGAATGGGATAGAAAAGCGGGAATTGCATTCTCTATCATCAATTCCTGTATTATTCCTATGTACTGCTCTCAACTTATATCTACAATCGATGCAGAAGACATTGCAGGAACCTGGGCGAAACTCTTAACATTCAATAATAATGCGAACCTTCAACATGCTCAGAATCTCCGACAACAGTTCACCCGCGAGCAATTCGACTTTAAAACAGAAACGATTCAATTCTTCTTCGATCGACTCCTCGACTATCAACATAAATTATCTGCAACAACACAACCTCTATCCGAAATAGAGGTCTACTCTCATCTTTTGAGTGTACTGCCAGATACAGAAGTCTGGCAGACACAGCGAAACTTTATCATATCGTCAAATATGAACACACAAGACGCATTGTATGCCCTACAACAAGCTGAGAGAATTCCTCGAGGTACAACAAGCCATTCAGCAATAGCTAATGCTGTGCAAGGAAACATGAGAGGAAGAGGCAATAAGAGAGCTCGAGGAAGGGGCGGAAAAGGACGTGCAGGATATCATGGAAATGGGAGAAAATATATGCCTGAGAGAGGCTATACTACCTTGCCAAATTCTGATAAAGCTACCAAGGCTAAATCTTACACTTGCAAATTCTGCAAGAAGAAAGGACATTGGCAAGATGCTTGTTGGGAGTACAATAAGGCTAGAGAAGCCTTGCATAAAAAGACTGACAATGACGGTTTTGCGCAAGTAGCTATAGCAGACGAATATACTGGTTCCCTCTATCCTTATACTGCAATGTGTACTGAAGTCCAAAATGATACATGGATTCTTGATTCGGGAGCCTCTCATCACTTCACTGACTCTATTGAAAATCTCTCTAATATTGTACAATGGGGTACTCCACAAAGAATCAAAACTGCGAATAATGCATATTCTATAAGTACTACATACAGAACAGCCACTATTGGAAACTTTATATTAAGAGATGTTTGGTATATCAAGGACTTTCGGAACAATTAACTCATTTCAATTGGGATACTTGCCAAAACAGGTCGAAAAGTTATCTTCGAAGAGGGTTCAGCGTTATGCTAGAAAAATGGTCAGCTAGAGATAACTGCAATACGCGTCAATGGCAGTTACATCATTCGACAACTATTTATTCAACAAGTATATATAATGGATACAGACTCAAAAACAGGAGAGATTGATACGAATAATGACAAAGCCGAGATCATACATCAACACTTAGATCATCTCAATTATAATCAGATGAACAAGCTAAAGAAAGCTTCAAATGGATTGCATTACATTAAAAGAAAGAAAAGTGCTGATCGAAAAGCTTGCAAGCCTTACCTCGCAAGAAGGATGAATAAGCATTTCAATAAATACACAGCTATTCGTACACCTACAAAACTACAATGCTTGTACATAAATCTATTAGGGATTCAAGAATCTTCTGAGAATGGAAACAAATACTTTATTACAATTGTTGATAATACAACAAGAGGAACTTGGATTAGATTTATAAAAGATAAATCTGCAGAGATTATCGTACCCATATTAATGGATCTCATTAATCAGATTGAGAAAGAGTTTAACTGTAAAGTTGCTATTATTAGAGCAAATAATAGGAAAGGTGAATTTGGGATATCTTTTCAAACAGAGATTGAAAAGAGAGGATTGATATTTAAACCCTTACCTCCTGAAAAGCACTCTATAAATAGAGTAGCCAAAAAGAAGATTCAAGATATCAATACTACAGTAAGATCGCTATTGAGCGAATTAGGTATCAAGCCTAGCATATAGGAACTCACCATTAAATATGCTGTATACCTGAAGAATAGATCATTTACTAAAGTACTACCTTTTGGAGAGGCAGGAATGCTCTTTATAGCGATAACGCCATATAAGGCTATGTATAGCAGACAGCCTGACTTTAAGAAGCTCAGGATATTCGGTTGTAAAGCGTAAACTAAGAACCCTCAGTAATCTGATTTGATAATCAAGAAATTCGAGTTTAAAGTATTTAAAGGAGAGTATATTATAATTAGAATAAATGGAAATAATATTTATTGTCTTCTCAATCTCCATATCAAAATTATTATTAAAATAGTAGATACTGATTTTAATGAATATAGATACTCATTTAAAGAATTCAAAGAAAAGAGTATTTCAGAACCGCCTGGAACAGAGAGAAAAAGGAAACCTTCTCTATATGACAAGTATAAAATTACAAAAAGAAGGGTGCAATTGGCAGTATAAAAAGATATACAAAAGGATATACATACCAATAAGCAAGAGGAAGCTTAGATTCAAAATGAGCGAGAGGAAGTTTGGATCTATTCTTTGCAAATGCTATAGTAGTAATAATTATAGGGAACTGGATACTTAATATGAAATGTACAAATACCTATGTCTTTAAAATAAAGAGTACAAGTAGTTATAGAGATTCCAAGAGTGAGATCTGTTCCGATAGCTATTTTAATCCAAATTGCTTTGAATAAGAATTGCAAGAAATGATTGAGAAAGATCTTTAGTGATCAGATTGTTCAGCATATAGTCACACTATATACTACCTTTGCACATTTTGAAGACTCTTTAATTAATAACTCTAAATCAATACTGGAAGAATCAGTAGAGCTCGAAGACATTATACAAGGGGACACCCAAGTATGGATAGAAGCAATCAGAAATGAACTACAGAGTCTCAAGGATAATGGTACCTTCGAAATCATGAATGGAGCTATACCTGTAGGCCGAAAGCTATTAAACAGTAAATACGTTTTGAGAAATAAACTAAATCGCTTTAACAAGTTAGCTAGAAGAAAAGCAAAACTAATAATCAAGGGTTATCTTCAAATATATAGGATAAATTATCAAGAAACCTTTGCTAATATAGCAAGGTACTCGACATTATGCACTTTACTGATAAAAGCTGTAGTAGAAGATTTAGAGATTGATAATATAGATATCGATACTGCTTTCTTGAATAGTGAGCTAATGGATATAGAAATCCTTATAGAAGTACCAGAATTTTTCGAAGAAATCTTCTCTGAGATTAGATTCAAAAACAAACCATATCTCAAACTGAAAAAATCACTTTATGGGCTAAAACAAGCGCCAAGAGTTTGGTGGACCGTTGTTCGAAGATTTTTCAAAGAGATTGGATTTGAAGAATCCGCAGCAGATCCAAATCTCTTTATAAGAAAGGGATTGTATGTTTTATTGTATATAGATGATCTGCTGATAATAGGAAACCGCACCAATGTAGACTCAATGAAAAAGACGATCTCAAGCAAGTGGAAATGCAAAGATTTGGGCGAGACTAGCATATTCCTAGGCATTCAGATAGAGCGAAATCGACGAGATCGATCACTCAAAATACACTAGTCAAATTACACGAAGAAAATCCTATATAGATTCGGAATTGATCTTTCAGATACTAAGGATTTGTTTCTACCTTTAGGCACAATCATTCGAGATGCGGTAACAGACGATTTACTATGTGAAGACGACAAGACTCTTTATCTACAAATTGTCGGTAGTACGATCTACTCCTCCAACTATACTCGATTCGACATAGTATATGCCGTAGGCCAACTCGCTTGTGTTATACACGCACCAGAGGAAAGTCACCTAGTACTTGCAAAACACTTACTTCAATATCTTGCTGGTACATATTCAGTTGATACAGTCTACTCAAATCGACTTAATATACTTTTATACAAATATCGGGCTTATACAGATTCGATATGGAGATCTACAGCTGATAGAAAATCTGTTCAAGGAGTAGCTTTCATTAGATATGGGGGTGCTATAGTGTGATCTTCAACAAAACAAAAATCGATATCTCTCTGTACAATAGAAGCTGAGATTATAGCAGTAAACGAGGGTGCAAAAGAATTAGCTTGGATGGAAAAGCTAGTGAAAGATTTAGGAGAACGCTTTAAGAAAAAGCCCTTTATTCTAACTCTATATTGCGATAACGCTAGTGGAGTTGATTGGATGTAAGAGAATAAGTTTTATAGTAAAGCAAAGCATATTGATATTCGATGGCATTATATTCAAAAAGATATAGTTGATATTAAAAGATTATATGTTATATGGATTCCAGGAACTGAATAGACAGTTGATATTCTTATAAAACAGCTCACATACTCTGGCTTTATAACTTATGGAAAAGGTTTAGGATTAGATCTAGAATGCTGAATACGAATGTGTCAAAGAGAGTTAATAGTTGTATTTGGTCAAATCAGTTATTTTGGTTGAATTGGTTAATTTATTATGAATTGACCAAATTGACCAAATTGACCAAATTGACCATTTTGAGAAAAACCATGTGGGGTAACAGATAAGCTGGAGGTCTGTTCACATGAGATTGAATTTGGGTCGTTTACCATACTAAAAAGGTGACCCTACGATCCGAAGATAACGAATCCGAAGCAATCCGTTAGTGTACACATAAAGGGGATTTTACAAAAGTAGATCGAATTCGGAGAATAGGATTCAGATAAAAGAGTACTCTTATACTGCAATACGATATTAAATCGTAGGATTGTCGAACTCCACTGGAAACATAGATACCACAGGCAACTCTGAAACGTTGGCATTGTTGCAGAAGTTAATGAGGCTCTTTACACATGTATATATATATAGAGAGTTTATGTGATTAAATGGCAGATTCCTACCATAGGGGGGATGTTGGAAATCACATGTGTAGCATGTGTGTGGCACGTGCACACCACCATATAACTCCTCTTCCCGAGCCTCCCGGATATATAGTTCTAATATACATATTCAATATATCACTCCTTATGCGCAACTTGCTGTCAACTTCTGACAAATGTGACAGATATTATAAGGGATGAATTATGTTGTATGAGTACCGAGGTCTTGATGATATATTATCCATACCCGATACTATTTCATCTGTCTAATGTCTCATATTGGATAAGCAGCGATTCTGGATTTTACTATCTTCAGGATAAATGTGTGGAGTTAGAGAGGGAGTTTATAGATGGAAATGATATGCGATGCAAATTTGTCTTTGAATGCCTAACGTTATGTATGTAGATAATCGATGACATCTTTCTTTCCCCTCTATCAATCCCATCCATTACCGGAGAATACCCAACTCCCATGATGTTATCTCCATACTAAGGTTCTTTTCCTTTGCATCCAAAATCAAGCGTTGAAAACTTTGATCGTTATCTACCTAGTGGCTAGGTGTGCTGTACCTAGTAGCTAGCATCTTTGATATGTCCACAAAAAACGGTGGATGTATTGTATTGTATTGTATTGTATTGTATTGTATTGTGAGAAGTTGTAGTCTCGTAGAGTTGTTGTCTTCTTAAATGTGGTTGGGCATACCTAAGTGATTACCTAGTACATAGTAGATGGTATCTGGTATCTGGTATCTGGTATCTCCTCACTAGAGATATTAGTCTCAATAACGTCTACCCGTTGAATGAAGGTTGAAACAATGCTAAGCATCAATTAAGATTTCATGTACCATGACTTTCATCATTAGCCGCGATAATACCAACCGTTGCAATCTTGGAGATGTCTACGATGTGATTGGTACCCAATTATCACCAGTACCTTGTTTTATCTCGTTTCCAGAAGTTCCCCAAATATACTTTTTATTATCATTTATCATTTCTTTCCTCACTACCGGATATTGAGCAAGGATGCTCTGGGTGGTGCTCCGATACAACCGAAAAAGCACAACTCACCCATACAGTCATACCTAGCTAGTACTTCACTCATACTTATCAAAATGCTTCATCATAACATTGTTAAAAGCTCATAGCTTCGTTCAGACTTCGTTCAGACTTCGTACAGACTTCGTATATGTCCCCTACCTACCTACCTACCTACCTACCTACCTACCTACCTACCTACCTACCTACCTACCTACCTACCTACTCGTTGTACTTTACAATCAGAATACAACACGTACTTGTTCATCATCACCTCCCCCCCCCAATTCTTTTCTCTTGTCCTTTCGCTTCCCTAACAACCCAAAATCTACTTCATCCCCTGAATTCTCCATAGATATTACCTACCCAGTCAATTGGCTCCCAACCTGAATCTCTCTATATAAGGCGACAGGCAATTGCATTTCTCTTCCCCTCCACTTAAGGCTTCGGGCCTTATTTATTCCCTTTTTCTTACTACCTTAAGCCTGGTCCTGGACTGGAATATTCCACCACCCCCCCC
>PQXK01000179.1:0-79584 GCA_004786245.1 Botrytis hyacinthi | reverse complement strand
GTGTGGGGGAGGGGGGATTTGGTTACTGAGATGGGGATGGGGATGGGGGAAGGGAGAAGAATTGTTCTGGAGGAGGAGGCGCTGGATAGTTATGAGAATTTGGTGAGGGGGTTGCTGGCTTTTTGGAGGGGCACCGGGGAGTGGCCGAGGAGAATATCGATTGTGAGTCATGGGTTTAAGAGGGAGAGGTTTGAGGAGTTGCATTGTGGGGTTTTGGGGTTGGGGATGGGGATACGTTTTAAGGGGGGGAGGAGAGAGAAAGAGGAGGGGGGTGAGGACGGGGAGGGAAAGGGGGGAGAAGGGAATGGGAAAGGAGTGGAAGTCATTTTTGAAGGAATCAACCCTGAGTTTATGGATGAAGAGAGTAGGGAGTTTGATCGGGAGAAATGCGAGGATACGGTAAAGGGAGAGAGGGAAAGGGGGTATGGGGAGTGGAAACGAGATTTGTGGGGGACGGGGAGGGTGTTGAGGGGAAAGAGGGGAGGAAGGGATAAGTGGGGTATTGAAGGGGAGGAGAGAAAATTGTTCGAGAGCGAGGAGGAGAGAGTGAAGAGTGGACTGCGCACGAGGTGGTTGGAGGAGAGTGAGGGAGTGAGGAGAGAAGAGGTGATTAAGGAGGGAGAGATTTTGCCTTGGAATTGTTAGGGTGGGTGAGGTGATATAGCGAGAGTAGGTTTGTGAGGTCTATCTTGCATAAAAGAATCTGTATATTTTCTTCATTCCTATTACTTCAAAGCTTAACATTCAAATTTTTAAAATTCTTTTGTGATAGTATTATACTGCGACGTTTTTTCTTCATTTAGTAAGGAGTATCTCTTCAACTTGGCGAGTAGGTTGATAGTATTTCTATTCGCATGAAAAGGCTTTATAGAATGGTGATCTTGCTTTTGGTTTTTATTGTTTTGTATTTTATTTATTGCGAGTGGGGATTTGTGTGTATGGATGGATGGATTGATAGATGTCTATACTACTTTCCGCTAGGGAAGATTGAGAATGGGTGGAAGGGGGAGAGGGGGTACGCAAGAGCAATGTGGAATGCAGATATACAGATATACAATAGAACTCTTTCTATCACCTACCTACCTTTACATCTCACTCAAAATCACGTATCCAAAATATGTTTAGATATAGATGTATAGATATAGATGTATAAATACGCAACGAAACCTTGTTTTAACAGGTCGGGGACGATAGTTTTTAGTTTGAGCATTAAGGATGTGGTTTGGTTATTGTAGGTGGGAGTAGGATTGGGAGTTATCAAAAGGGAGATTGCCTTTCTCTGTTCAAAACCACGCTCGATGTGCGTGGAGATCCTTGTTGTATTCCCGAGGGTTGTTCAAATAAAGAATTATATGTCTACCTAGTAGTATTTTCCAAAAAAAAATGTATACTTGCAGCTTCAATGGGTTTGACAGTCGTTCTTTCCTCATTTGCATTTTCAGATGCGAAGAAGATGATATAAGAATGGAACCTCGAAATTTGGTGATGGAGATATATAGAGTCTTGACTACTTTTCTCCTCTCTTGTTCTCTCTTTTCACTGATAGGCAATATGTGTATACGGTACCAGAATCATCAATTCTAGTTAGGTGAGTTAGGTGATACAACTCTACATCATCTTCTCTCATACTTTGGTCTTTGGCATTGATTCGCGCTTGTCTACTCTCTCACACCCACTCACTCACTCACTCTCTCTTGGGAAATGCTCAACAGTAACACTCAGCCCTTACCACCTCACTCTTCATCCATTCAAGCTCGCTCACTTGAGATTCTTCAACCTTTGGAGTCAAACTACGTTCTTCACTTAGGTAAATCGAACTCTTTAAGCATTATCTTAATCCCTCTGAGATATGTACGGGAGTTCTCTTGGCTAAATCAGACGATAGTACTTAATTATGTGATTCTTGTTCTGGATGAGTATGATACTTTCTACTTCATACTTTCCTATTCAATATCTATCCTCTCTTTCTCTATCTCTAACCTCACCTTGTTCAGTCCAAGTGTCAGCTGATCATCTTAGATATCAAGGCATGATCAATATAACCACAACTATCACCGAGAATTCACTTTCACTCTTGACTTTAAATTAGAATAAGGCCGCTTTAGGAATCAGCTGTACCAATATTCATTTCGAGCTCTCTATTTCAACCTCAACCTTTTACCTTGTTATAAAATTCTCAACCCACCAACTATACAACAACCATCTTCAATACAAAATCTGTATCACCAATCTTTTGTATCTTCTTCACTTGAGGTAGGACTTATCAACACCTTTACACACATCTCATCACATTATATCACATTCACAGAAATGTCCGCCATAAAAAATGAAAGTGCATCTCCTTCTCGTTCAAATTCCATTCCACCATACATATCTGACTCGGAAACCGAATCAGTTTCGCTTTCTTCACCGCGAGAAAATGGAAGCCGCCATGATGAGCGCGAGTTTATGAGTGGATATACTCGTTCATCGTATCGAGATGGAGGTGGATACAGAGGTTCTTATGGCCATGGTCGGGTTGAACGACCGGGTGAAGACAATGATGAGAATGAGAATAGGAATGAAGACGAGGATGAGGATGATGAGGGTGTGAATGGATATGGTGACGGGTATGGGGATAGAGAAGATGATGGAGAAAATGACAGCGAAGAGAGAGATGACAACGAGGAGGACGAAAACGAAAATGAAGGTTCCGACGAAGAAATTAAAAACGAAGATTCATCAGAACCAGAACTCGAACTATCAATTGAAATCGAAGATATGCAAATGAACGTTCCCCATACCCAACAAATCCTACTTTCAGACATGGAAGGTTCAGAAGATGAACTTAAATCCGACAGAAACTCCACAACCGCATCTGAAGATTGGCGTAACATGAACTTTAACCATGAAGATGAAATTTCTACTCCCATTCTTCCTACCCAAGAGGAGATGACTACAGCTGAAGAGGAACTTCAAAAGCAAATATATGAAGCTCTTCAGGAGGAGAAAATTCGTCAAGATATGGCTGCTACCAATCATAGACCTACTCCTGATCCCAGTCCCATCATTCGATTTTTCGCCATCGGAGCAGATATGTGCGAGGAACTTATGGAAACTATATGTCCGGATGTGAAATTACTTGGAATAGGAAGATTGGATGGATGGATGTTTTGTGTTGATGAGAAGGTTGAGGGAGTATGTTGTTATCGAAATATCGTACCGGATTCGGACTTGAAGAAAGAGGAAGCAGAAGCAGAGTATAATACTGTTGATAAAGTCGTCTATGGATTGATATGGGAGGCTCATGAGAATACACTTTATGCACTTCTTGAGATGGATAAGAAGAGATCGGAACCACAATTTGGAATGGCGCGTGCGGATGTTATGAGATTGAAATGCGAAGGTTTTGGACGAGCGTTTGGAATGGGGTGGGGATTGAAGAGGAGATTGAAGGAGGTAGAAATGGAGAGAGATGTGGTGGTTTTTACAGGGGTACCTGGTGGCATGGGATTGGGAGAGGGATATAATGAGAGGGTTAATAGAGGGATTGTGGAGGGGTGTATGAGAGGGATTCCGGATGAGTGGGTGGAGAGTGATGTGAGGGTTTGGGTGCAGTATCCTCATGTTCCAGTACCGATGAAGTAGGGGGGGGGGTATAAAAAGTTTGTTGCGAGGAAATCTGAAGGGTGCGAGAAGAAGTTTTAGACAGACACACGAGGGGAACTTTCTCTGGAGTGGGGTCTTAAAAAGTTAGGTATGCTTCATACAATAGTTTCGCAAGCTGGTTTGAGGAGAATCTTAGGTATATGCCATGCCATTTTATAATTGAAGAAATGGAAGAAGGGCAGATATAGACTTTGAGCTTCATGATGAACAAACTACTTCTGTTCGTTTCTGAGTGGATATGGGAGGAGCATCTTCTTTGATAAGAATAAGGAAGGCCTTGGGTTGAGTTTAGAGTGTGTCTAAACAGGCTCAAGATTAATGATAATCAATCACTTGTACTTGTAAAATCATTCTCTTGAATATTGGGAAAAGCAATTGTGACTTCACTACCTAGTATTTAGTGACGTGTGAAACAAAGCAGTAAAACACTTGAGAAAGAGAGAAGTGCTAGCACAACTGGTATACACTTCAAAGAAAAAGATAGACGGATAGTTAAAGAATCAATCTACCTAGGAGGTATCTCTATCAATCTACTCCCGCGGTATAGCCTAACAATCCCCCTCTTTCACTCTCCTTTCCCCCCTCCCTTGCCCCCACCAACGCAAAAACTTAAATCTTCGCCTGACTACCCGTAGCCTCTCCCATCTTCCCAGTCAGCGTCTCATTCACAAATTTCACCGTATCACTCAGCATATCCTTACTAAACGCATGACCCACCCCAGGATAGACTCTATCGTCCAAAAGCAAGGCACCTTCCTTCCACCAGCCTGTTTGCGCATCGGTGGCATTCTTCAGAAATTGCAGAAAGGGCGCAGAACAATGATAGGGGACTAATTTATCGTCGGCGCCGGAGCAGACGAGGATGCGTTTGTGAGCGAGTTTTTGGGTGAGGATGGGTGTGTAGAGGGATTGGGCTTGAAGGGATGGTGGGGAGGTGGAGGGGATGGGGGATGTTCCGAAGAGAATGGATGCCGGGTCCCATTTTTGGAGACTGGAAATCAGGGCCGGGGGGAAGTCTTTGCTTCCCTGGAAGGAGATGCCGGGGGGAGAGGTGGATGTGTAGGTGGGAAGTTTGGAGAGACGTGCTCGGTCGGTCATTATTCCTGGGGTGGGTGTTAGTAGGGGTTTAGTGAAAGGCTGGTTCGTATGTTGTGTGTATATTCTATTATTTTCCTCTCTTTTTATGCGTGGAGGATTGTTTTTTGTAGGAGCGAATCTGCTTTTTCCTTCTTCGCTTGACTCTATTATCGACAGTGTTTACTGCTTGCTGAGGGGGTTTGGTAATATTATGGGGTTATTGGGTGACTATTCCCAGAATGATCTTGAGATTTCAACCCACGCATTTACGTTGGGAGGATAATTCTTGACCGTTTTTGGATGAGTTTGGAAAATTTCTTCCTAAATGTATGGCTCACTTGAGGATCTCCTCTTCTTCGTACCAAAAAATGGAAACAGCTTATCTCCAGACACCTTGTCTCATCAAGTCTATAATAAAGTGTAACGTGAAGACGCACATGTTCATGCAACATGTCACAAGTCTTTTTGGGTTTCAATATTTATGAAAGTAGACTTACGCAAGTAATCAGGGCATCCAATAATCACAACACCAGCAGTGACTCTTGGATCAGCAAACAAAACTTGCCATGCTGAATGACCTCCGAGAGAGATACCCAAGACGAGATGTTGGTCGATGGAAGGGGAATCTCTGGTATTGAAGATGTAGGAAGGTAAATGATCTATCAGGAGACTTGTATCCATTGCCGTTCCATGAAATATACTACACTGAATGAGCCATTTTCAAACCACGAATACTACAAGGTATCGAACCTGAACATATCTTGAGCATGAGTCTCGTTACCATCTCTCCACGATTCATTTGCTAAAGCATTGACTTCTCTGCTTCCATGATTTCTCTGATCAAAAGCAACCGCGATCAAACCAACCGTTCGATTGGAACCTGATTGTTGATTCCATTCTTGAATACAAGTCGAAGCTACATTTGCCATGATTTTCTTGGTTTGGAGTCGTGGGTGGAGAAGCCAGAGACATGATATGGATGTACACGATGGGGATATTTCCTCGAGACCATAAATGGTTGTTAGGATACCAGCGATGTGAAAGGTTTTTTCCGATATAGATATAGCTGGAGGAGCATTTTCAAGGGGGTTAGGGGTAGCCATGATGTTTGAAGCGAATCCTGATATATACTCGAGTACTGTACTAGGTAGGACGGGTAGGTATTGAAAGCTAGATGGGGAAGCGAACACCCGTTTGAACAAAGCGATTAAGCTCGGATGAGAAGATTATCAAGGTTCATGAGGTGGTGTAGGATAAAAGAAAGAGTGGGGTTGTGAATGCAATGCAAGATCTTTTAATCTTTCAGATCTTCACTCCACTTACTCATGGCAAGGGAAGGGAAGGGAAGGGGTCTCGGGGGTCTATCTGGTTGAATTAGTCAAGATAATAAGTAGTTTACAGATGTCTCCTTCCTCTCCCTGTGTCTTCCCCAGACAATGTTCAAATTTGAGCATATACCTAGGCAGCATTTGAGGATGGGAATGATAATACAATGAGGAGATTTTATAGAAATACATGTAGATATATCTATTACCTACCTATGTATATATACTATGTACTATATCATCCAAGACCTACCCAGGTGTATCTTTTTCTAGAAGACGAAGAAGGCGCGGCAAATGGCAAATGGCAATGGCAAATGCAAATGGCAAGTGGTAAAACGATTTAAAGGGGATCTACGGTGTACGGTGACCCCTAGTCAAACGTCATTTCCTATGTATCTAACAGTGATCCCTGGGAGATTGGCTCCCTATTTTCTTTGAAATACTACCCAGGAATTCCGACAATACAAAATCCCTGATCGACTTTTAATTATTCTTCGAGTATACCATACATACTACTGTACCTACCTTTTGTAAGATACACCCTTCGTACTCGAGTAGATACATGAGAAACATTTTCAATTGTCAAATCTCTTGCTCACTCTTCCACTCGATATAGGTAACTATTACTTTGTTCATTCCCTACCTATCTACTCGAGTATCTGGGTTGGTAATTGAGCTGTCGAACAATTCAATCAATTGGAAACGATCAACAGACCCATACCTTGGTTCCCCCTCAAAATCAACCAAACTCGAACACCCTTGGAACTTTCAATACTGTATTCACAACCTTGAAAAGGAATTCGACGCGATTAAACTCTACAACTTACAACATAATTGCTCACAATGAACGTTGCGATATACATCTAATAGCACGATACTGTCCTTACCGGACCTCAGCTTGTAGGAAATCGAGATTACTTCCAGAAAGAATCCCCCTACCACCAGAACCTAGAGTTTACAATGGCACAAAGCACAACAGGCTCAATTTCACCATCGACACGAAGTCCACGCTCACAATCGCCTATAAATGCTCATAGAAATGGAGCTTCAACTGTACGACCATCGGGTCTACGGACTGTGAGTTCTGAGAAGCCTGGAAATTCACTCAATCTGGCTATACCTACACCGACCTCAAATGCAGCGAGCAATATCTCTGAAGAGGCAGTCGATTATATGAATGGTGGCGTTCCGCATCATACTCCCATAGCTTCTACGTCAGATGCTGTCTCTCCTGGAACATCTGCCAATAATGCGGGCGCCAGCTTTTCCCCAGTTCCTCCTCCATCTTCATTTCCTCATGAGAGCCATTCCACAACCAACGGTATATCAACTCCACCCGGCAGACGTAGCGTGTCATTCGCTAGAGATATGACGACTGTCGAACCTGCAAATTCCGCACGACAGGATTCATGGGGTATAGAGGACAATGACACGCCTGCGAGGGATAGGAGGGGTGCATCTATAATGTCGAAATTAAAGGCGTTAGCTACCCCAAGTGGGATGCAAGGGCATGGCAGAAGTCAAAGCACACCTACGAATTATTTTGATGAAGGACTTGGAACAACACCCATTGCTACGAATATCCCACAAACATTACACGAGGAAAGTAGTGATGCAGATGCGGAAGAAACTGCAGATGAAGGTACATCCAATCAACCAGCGCGCATAAGAAGGAAACGCCGAACGAGAAGACCACAGGAAGAAGACAGTGCGCCCAATACACCCAGGTTTCGTGCTGGACCATCGGATTCCCCGGGTGGAAGTCGGTCATTTTTCTTGGGTAGGCGGGCAACCGATGGGTCTTTGGAACAAAGGGGCCATTTGTCTGAAGGCGAAGGGCGTGATCGTTTCAATGGGAAAAGTGCATGGCGACGAGGGAGTTCATGGATGCCAGGCCGAGGATCAATTGCTGATACATCACCACAAGCACAAGATTTTGCAAATGTTGATGGCACAAGATCAAAGAGACCAAGTCAATTCAGAAGAGTGACAGGACTTGGGGGACAAAGTGAGGGCGAAGCGCAAATTCCCAGAAGACCGGGGTATTTCGGCGCAGAAAGAGCTAGTACTTTTGGCACTCAAAAATGGCGGATGATAAAGCATAGCATGAAATTCTTTGCTGGAAAAGCCAAGAAGGAAGACAAGGTTGACTATCTTAAATCTACTGAACTCATGGCGGAATTACGGGCTGGCGCCCCCGCGGTACTTATGTTTGCTAGTATGATGCAACGCGATGAGCATGGAAATAAGAGAATCCCAGTCCTTCTTGAGCAACTGAAGATTGAGATCACGGACAGCAGACCTACCGAAGAGGATGCAGATGACTCGGAGAGGCATCTAGTTTTTCGAATTGAGCTTGAATACGGAAGTGGTCCAAATCGAATGAAATGGGTAATTCACCGCTCCCTCAAGGACTTTGCCAATCTACATTTACGGTATAAGCTCCAAGGAAATAGTGATAAGTACTTGGGGAACGAAGCCCACGCGCGACCAAAGCAACCAAGATTTCCAAAATCCGCATTCCCTTACTTCAGAGGTGTTCGAGGGCTAGGAGAAAGTGATGAAGATGAGGCCGATAATGTTCGTGCGGAAGAAACAGCCGGCGAGGCGAATCATGGCGACATAACTCACGGCGAGGCCACGCAAAGCGAGGCAGAACCAAAACGTAAGATCAAGAGGCGTCCATCCATGAGTGCTGCTCGAAAAAGTACTCGTGCCATCTTAGATGTTAGCGGTAATGCAGTCAGTGCTGAAAAGCAGAAGAGGATATTTAATGAGCGTCAGCGAAGAAGATTGGAACAATATCTTCAAGAAATGATTCGATGGCTCATCTTTAGAGCGGATAGTAACCGCTTGTGCAGGTTTTTAGAGTTATCTTCGATGGGAGTACGTTTGGCTGCTGAAGGTAGCTATCATGGAAAGGAAGGTTATCTTGCTATTCAATCCTCAAAAGGGCTAGATGTCAGGAGAATACTTACGCCTAATAACTTTTTCGACCGTCATTCTCCAAAATGGTTTTTGGTTAGACACAGTTATCTTGTATGTGTTGAGTCGCCGGAAAACATGCACATTTATGATGTGTATTTGGTGGATGGAAAGTTTGAAATACAGAAGAAGAGGAGAAAGATATCTGAAATGGGCAAAGGAAAAGCGAAAGTGAAAGAGGAAGTTTCACAAGCGGGTAGATCTGCCAAGCACCCTCAACACCACAGTCTCAAACTTCAGAATTCAGAGCGCAAGATCAAGTTACTGGCCAAGAATGAACGTCAACTCAGACAATTCGAGGAGTCGTTAAAATTCATGGCCGCTAATACACCATGGGCGAAGGAACATAGATTTGGTAGTTTCGCTCCAGTGAGAACTGGGGTTACTGCACAATGGCTTGTAGATGGTCGTGACTACATGTGGAATGTTTCTCGAGCAATCAATGAAGCAAAGGATGTGATTTACATTCACGATTGGTGGCTCAGTCCTCAACTTTACATGCGAAGACCTGCTGCTATCAGTCAGAAATGGAGACTTGATCGTTTGCTACAGAGGAAAGCTAGGGAAGGAGTCAAGGTTTTCATTATTGTTTACAGAAATGTTGAGGCTGCAATTCCTATCGATTCTGAATTCACAAAGTTCTCTATGTTGGATTTGCACCCAAATATTTTCGTACAACGATCGCCCAATCAGTTCAAGAAAAATCAATTCTTCTTTGCGCATCACGAAAAGATTTGTATTGTCGATCACATAGTTGCCTTTGTTGGAGGCATCGATCTTTGTTTTGGCCGTTGGGATACTCCTCAGCACACTGTGGTGGATGATAAACCTACAGGTTTTGAGCATTCCGATTCGCCTAAAGATGCTGATCACTGCCAGCTCTGGCCAGGAAAAGATTATTCCAATCCACGTGTTCAAGATTTCTACAAACTCAACGAACCTTATGCAGAAATGTATGATCGTTCAAAGACTCCTCGGATGCCTTGGCACGATGTTGCTATGCAAGTCGCTGGTCAACCTGCTAGAGATTTGACCAGACACTTCGTGCAAAGATGGAACTATGTGCTTAGAGGTCGTACACCGACAAGACCAACACCCTTCCTTCTTCCGCCCCCTGATTACAATCAGGCCGAATTGGAAGATCTTGGTCTTACTGGAACTTGTGAGGTTCAGATCTTACGTTCAGCCTGTGATTGGTCCTTAGGTCTTACGGATACCGAGCATAGCATTATGACTGCTTATTGCAAGATGATTGAAGAGTCGGATCACTTCGTCTACATGGAGAATCAATTCTTTATCACAAGTTGTGAGACGATGAATGTAAAGATTGTCAACAAGATCGGTGATGCAATTGTAGAGCGTGCTATCCGCGCTTATCGAAACAATGAGAGTTGGAAATGTATGATTCTCATACCACTTATGCCTGGATTCCAGAATACAGTGGATGAACCCGAAGGAACAAGTGTACGCTTGATCATGCAATGTCAATTCCGAAGTATCTGTCGTGGTGATGGGTCTATATTTGGACGATTAAAGAGTCAGGGTATCGATCCCGAGGAATTTGTACAATTCTATAGTCTCAGAACATGGGGTCGAATTGGTCCAAAGAAGATGGTCGTTACAGAGCAATTGTACATTCACGCCAAGGTCATCATTGTGGATGATAGAATAGCCTTGATTGGTTCTGCTAATATCAACGAGAGATCTATGTTGGGCAATAGAGACTCGGAAACTGCAGCCGTTGTTCGAGATACTGATATGATATGGTCGACAATGGATGGTAAACCATATCTTGTTGGAAAATTTGCCCATGAATTACGCATGCGTCTTATGCGAGAACATCTGGGATTGGATGTGGATGAGATTATGGAAGATGAAAAGACTCATGAATTAGATCGCGAAGAAGAAGAATTCAAAGCACAGATGGATGGAATATATGACGACGAGGAAGACGATGCTAGTGATGGTAGCCCATCGCCGGCCAAGGGGGTTTCTAATGAATTTTCTACTCGCGTCGCTTTGAATGAGAATATACGCAGCTTCAATCACGATGTTGATTGGGAACAAGAAGGCAACCCCAACATACAACCCGAAAAGCTTAAGCCATTGACCACGGATAAAAGAGTTACAAATAACGCGGCTCATGCAGCAGACGTGGACGGTGATGGAACTGATAAATTAAAATCTCTATCACAAATAGGACAGACGAGGGGTAGAGATTCTGTTCTAGTTGAAGGCGGTCGCGAAGTACTAGTCACTGATGTTGCTCCAGAAGGCAAGGGTACCTTAAATCAGCCTAAGAGACCTCATGCGCGATCTGTGCCACCTCCAAGAAAGAACAGCTCGGATAATGGAGAAGGCTACAATGGATTGCCGCCTCCTCCTCAATTGGTAAGGAGAACAACAGAGCAGCTTGGTCTTTCGCAACTTTCTCAATTACCGGCATTGCCAGTTATGGATGATACCGATATTGGTGGTCCACCTATAACTATAGATGCTTCTGGAAATACTGTACCCAAACCTTTCAATCCCTTGACGGCTGACATCAAGATGGCGCAAGTACATAAGGACTGTATGCGTGATCCATTGAACTATTCTTTCGCGGAAGAAATTTGGCAACAGATCGCTGAAAACAATACTAAGATCTATCGCAGAGTCTTCAGGTGTAATCCAGATAGTGAAGTGACGAATTGGCATGAGTATAGAGAATTCGTTGCTTATGCAGAAAGATTTGTGCAAGCACAAGGAGGTGGAAAGACTAATGAGCGAGAGGGACAAGACGCAACCAGTCGACATGGACCTCCAGGTTCAAGCTCAGTCGGAAATCCTCTTTCCGAGAAGATAAAACCGAATGGCCAAGGCGGCACTCATCCTCTCGGAACAGTATCTGAATGGGTTGCTAGCGCTAACGCAGAACATGATGCTCGAGCAGCCATCAATACATCTGATGAGAGTCGCTTGGGCCAATGTGACGGGGTCGACGAGAAAACTCCTCCTCGTAATGAAGCAGCATCTCCCATTGGACCAAGTGGCAACGAAGCATTCCCTGCTCTCGATGCTACTGGTTTGGGTGTGCCTCCTACTAATGGGACAACTTCTCAAGCCAGTACCCGCAAGACCACCTTCTCCACGACACCAACACCCAACGGTGATAGAAGAGAAAATAGCAGTTCTATGAATCAAACTGGATCAGTTAGGAAGAGACGTCGTGGTACTACGAGAGGGAGCCGCAAGGGATTCTCGGGAAGCGATGACCTGCTCTCTAGTGAGGATGTTGAGGATCTATTGGCGATGATTCAAGGTCATCTTGTCGTATTTCCTTACGATTGGCTTATCAAGGAAGAACTTAACTCTAACTGGCTTTACCAAGTCGACCAAGTTGCTCCTCTACAAATTTAGTAAGTTAATAATTCTCCTTGACTTACAGTCTACAGTCGACATTCGCTAACCCGTGAAATAGTAACTAGTATTTAATGGCAACGCTAGATAGCGCCTTGTATATTTCATTTTATTTGTGTACAGCTTATAATATAACAGAGAGGAGCATTCTCATGGGACGGCGTTTCCGTACAGATTTCTAGCATAGGAAGAGAGAAATGGAGATTGGAGTTCATTTTATTTCAGTGGTCTATTTTGTCGAAAAAGCTTGTATGGTACTACACTTAGATTAATCGTATAAATAAATCTCTCTATCAAATATAAACCCTGTCACTCTGTATAACAGTGTGTATCCAATATTTGTACATTTATCGAACATCACATCATACCCTCTCGCTAACCCAAATTGCCCCTCTACACCCCGCCCTGATAACGCCAGTCAACAGTTCGTGAGGCACAGCTTTCTTCGCATCATGTTCAACAGCATGGTCTAAATGCTCTAATTCCTCATCCCGAATCTTCCTAATAGTCTCCAACAATTCCGTCAATTCCTCTCCCAATTCCTCACCCCTCGCCTCCATCTTTTCCTTCATTTCCAATAAAACCTGCACCTGCTCATTATAATGCGTCCCAATCTCCGTCTCCACAGCCTCTGTACATGCCATTGCTGCTTCTCTTCCCATCAGCCCGGTTCCCCATCCTAAAGCCGATGCAGCTAGTGACCAGACGGGTGTTAATGCGGTTGGACGTATGCGATGTTTAGCGAGTAGATGATTGAAGGTGGCAAAGTGTCCAGCTTCTTGATCATACATGTGCGCCATTAGGGGACGCAGATGAGGGTGTGCATTTGTGATTGGAGGGGTTTGCGCGGTGTAGATCAGGGTTGCGGCAAGCTCGCCGGCTTGGTTGACGCGCAGGGCGCTGGTGAGGAAATCTTTTTGGGATTGGGTCAAGGGCTTATTTGAGGGGGAGGCATTGAGAATGGCCTCTGCGCTAGATCCAGGAGCGGGGTGTGATGGGTTCGTAGTATGGTGTTCATGCGCATTTTGAGAATTGGGTGAGGAAGTAGTGGAAGAAGCGGTCGACGAGGAGGATGGAGGGGTTGTAGAGAGCTGGCGAATACTGCGGGATGATCTGGGGAAATTGATGAAACTTGGTGCTAGGAAATCGTAGAGAGGTGATTGAGTTGTGAAGAGCGATCGAGCAGAACGATTGGAAAGTCTATATGTATTCATTTTGGTGGTTGGGGTTTGTACAAGTCGTCTACCAGTCTAATACTGTAATGGAAATGATAAAATATATAAAATGACCTCAGAAATATTTCCATCCCTCATTTCCATGACGCCTAGAACACCGGAGCTTCGGTGATTCACTAGTGTGATGATATACCTTATCATTACGTTATCGCAATGATGACTAAGCAATTGGCGCTAGATACACGCTAATGTCCTACCAAGGAGAGCCGGCTGAATTGTTCTACTGTAATGTTCTCATGTTCTCATGTTCTCAAAAGATATAAATTCACCGATTCACTTTATTTCAAACATACACTTCAGCTATTCAAACATATTTCGGAAGAAACTATAGATTTTCTTTTTCTATCGGTCTCTCACATACATCTACTACTTACAATTCAACAACTAATAACCTTTTACTTCACGACATTTGGATAAACTATAAATTACGCACTTTCGGTCGTATCTCATTGCAACCACCCTTTTACTCCTACGACATACAATCCCAGGGTCTTTGATCTACAATCGCAATCTCGACATATACCGAAACTTGTCATATTTGAGATTTCACAATGGCGGATATTGATGATGAACTCCTCGCTCTTGCTGGAGATGATTCTTCGGGAGATGAGCAGGTCGCTTCAAATGACGGAAGGCACAGTTCTTCATCACCCGATCGCAATGGAAATATAAAGAGTTCAGCTAAGAAGGGAGGAAAGAAGGGAGGTAGACGAAATGATGATTCTGAAGAAGAAGGTGAAGCGTAAGTGTTCTTTTACCGTGGCTATCCATCTGATATTATATTACATCCCGTCGCAAATTCGCAAAAATTGATATCGCGAGATATTCTTACAGCGGTCATATATAGCCATATATAATACTAATATGATTAACAACAGTTCTTCTGGTGACGAATCCGTTCGTTCAGAACGATCAGCCCCAATGGATGAATCCGATTCCGATTCTGATGGCCCAGGTTTCCGCGACGATGCTGATCGTTATCCTCTCGAAGGTCGATTCATGAACGCTTCTGATAAAGCAACCATCATGTCTATGCCTGAAATCGAACGTGAACAGGTCTTGGCTGATCGTGCACAAGAAATCGAGAGAGATCGACAAAATAGAGTACTTCGTCAACTTTTGAATGGACGTGATGCCGCGGACAAGAAGGCAGAGAAAAAGCGCAAGGCGGGCACTGCGGATTTGGATGACAATCAGCGCAAGACGTCTCGCCAACGTACTAAACTGGGTGGTGGAAAAGTTGGAGAAGCTAGTACTGGAATCGACAGTCTTAAGCGCGCAAGAGCTGAAAAGAATGATCGCCAACGTCGCCGCGAAGAAGACAAGGAGCGCCGTGGAGGTGATAGTCGCAGAGATAATCGCGATGACTATTCAGATGATGGATCCGATGAAGATAGTGAGGTTGAGTGGACAGCATCGAAGTCAAAGAAGAGATCTGCATCTCCAGATTACCGTGATGCAGAGCCAGCAGTTCTATACGATCTTGAACGAGTTCGAGTTGGTAGGAGTAGATTTGCCATGGTCTGCTTCTATCCTGGCTTCGATGATGCTATTACTGGATGCTTTGTTCGGGTAAATATTGGTGTTGATAAGGAGACGAATCAGAATCTTTACCGCATGGGACTCGTTAAAGGTTAATGCATTGGAATTATTCTTGTATTAGCCCAAGCTAACTTGATTTTAGGCTTCAAAGAAGATAGACCATATGCTATGATGTCTGCCAATGGGAAGCAATTCTCAACAACACAATATGTGATCGCTGCACACGGCAAATCTGAAAGATCATGGCCATTCATTGCTTGCTCAGATTCTCGATTTACAGAGGCAGAATGGCAAAGATATAAGCAAAATTGTATCGCAGATGGCATACCTGTTCCAACAAAGCCAAAGTTGATGCAAAAGTGTGCAGAAATCAATGCTCTCGTTAACCGACCTTGGACTGAAGAGGAGTTGCAAACAAAGTTGAAGAAGTCGAGTGTTTTGACCGAAAAATGGAACACAGCAGAACGCGCGCGACTTAACAATGCTATTAAGGAGCAGAAAAGCCTTGGAAATACCGAGCTGGAAGAAAAATATCGTTCAGAGCTCGAGGCACTTGAAAGTGCTAAATTAGCTTATGGCACTACACTTAAGCCCGCGCCAAAGAAGAAGACCGTCCACTCCCAACAAGATCGACTTGCCGAACTCAACCGAACCAACCGCCGTAAGAATATCGAGGAAGTACGCCAAGCACAAATTAATGAACGTCGTGCAGCACGATTAGCTGAAGCAGCAATTGCTCGTGGAGAAATTGTTGATGAAGATCACTCACGTCGTGTCAAAACTAGGGCTACTTTCAAACATGATCATACTGGTGGAAAGGACAGTGCAACAGCTACTCCAGTCAGTGGAACTTCGACCAACAATACTCCCAAATTAGCGGCTAAGAAGGATGCATTGCCGGTACCAAATTTTAGTAGGCTGCAGACGACTTCAAAGGGAGGAGTTCCAGGGTTCAGGAGACCCCTTATGGATGATGATATTATTGCTAGTATTGATATTGGGATTAGTGATGATTTGGAGTTGTAGGGGAATCGTTGTTCGGTACATGGGATGGAGCAGGGTGGGAGTTGATGAGCCATGCACACGCACTCTTGATCAAAGAGTTGCTACTAGTAGGGATATAATTGTATTTACATATTGGGGAAAGATCAGGATCTCGAAAAGGAAATATGTTATGGTATGAATGGGTGCAGGCGGGTTATTACGGTAGGGATTTGCAGAGATGAAAGCTTGAGGGTTATTATCTGTGGGATTTTCTTCAACAGCAAGCGTGGGCTGCCTCCTCGGTTCGTTATTTCCGATTTTAGCGGGATATAGTTGGTGATGAATGAATGTCGGTTTGAGGCGAGGAGACGAAATGAAGATGAAGAGATACAGAGGATGGAGAAATGCATGGATGGATGGATGGATGGAAATTGGTAGCGAAACTGAATGAAGGGTATGTAGACCCGAAAATTAGAAAATAACTAGAGACATACAACAGATTAGTGCTTCTGGATCCAGCCAGCATAAGGCGTAGGCCTAGCGAGTTGATGAATTCAAGGGGTATTGAAATGATAAATTCTTTTCTGAACTCAGTTCAATATGTAAATGTAGATGTGAGAATTATCAATTGATGCGCATGACAATAGACATGGTTCGGTGGGTTCACATTTTATTTACTACTCCTGTATCTGGAATGAAACAAGAAATGAGAGATAAAATGTTTAGATCTTCGAAAGTTCTATGCTTACCTAGAATTCCGGATTTCATCCTTTTTCCTTCCTTCCTTCCCTCCCTTTCTGACCAACCAAAATCATGATTACAAAGGAACAAAGGAAAGTTCACTGGGAGTTGAGGCTCATTGGTCTCATGTCATATCAAGTGTGTTGTATTGTACCATGTCGAGTGTGGTGTTGTGTTGTGTGCGATGAACGTTATATATACGTACCTTCCTAATCCGTCCCGGCGAGAAGGTCTCGAGTCTTGAGAATTTGGGGGGCTTGGTGGTCGGGATGATGAGTGATATCTAGGTAGAACGGTAAGGAAAGTTACGGAAATGTAAATGGGAAGTTTGTCGAGGTGCTGTTCAAGCCTTGAATTTTGTGGAATTAGCTGAGGCTGGTGATGGGGAGGGGGGTGAGTATTGAGGAGGAATTGGGATAGTTAGATGTAAAAATTGAGAACTGGAGTCGGGATAAAGAATTGTATGGTATGGTGTGTGATGTGCGATGTATAATGTATGATGTACTCGGTGACTGACTCAATCGGTAAGACTCTCAGACCGACAGACAGACCATCAGCACAGTTCGTTCGGTTGGCTACGGAATATTAGGTAGACATGTATGTGTGTGTGTAAATATGTGAGCAAGTAAATATGTAAGTCAACATGTACACAACTCCGGAACCCGAACCCGCCTCCCGAGCCGTTACAACATAGTTGCAACTTACAAGCAGTGTCCACCCAGTCCACCTACATGAATCAAACCTAGTATATCGTATATCGATGAAATAGAGTTTAACTTTGACGGGTTTGATGCGAAGCGGGAGTAGGCAGTTGAGTGATAGGTGAAGGCGAGTGGTGAGTGAATGCTTCACCGATAGTTGGGATGGGTGTACACACGCATACGCATATGGCTAGGATAGATACATGGGGCTGGATATTTTTGGATTGGATCGGGTGTTCCTGCATGCGAATGCGTGGGACGGCGTGGGACCCCGGTGAGTGGATAGGGTGGGTGTGTGCTGCGTGCTATGGGTGGATAGGTATGAGATCATGCATGCAGACTGGTGTGGCAGGTCATCGTATTTCCAGATACCGGCAGACGGATGGATGGAAAGAAAGGAAGTTAGAAGATTCGGTTAAGTGCGGAGATACGCAGATGGCATAGGTAGGTAGATGGATGTTTGTTTGTTTTGGGGATGGGATGTGATGTGATTTGATGTGGTTGTGGTTTTGATAGACCGACGGATAGACAGATTGGATGGGACTGGTCTTATATCTTCTTATTCTTGCTCTTTTCGTTTGTTTGTTTTGAATATATTTGTTTTTACTTTGCTCTGCTCTGCTCTGCTCTGCTCTGCTCTATCTGCTTTATTTGTACAGTGCTACTACGGAGTAGTAAACGTTATATGTGTTATATATCTTCATATACTATCTATCTGGTTATTGATCGATTACCCACTTCGCATTTCCTTTCATACACACTCTATCCTCAGCATCCTCACAACACATTTTATACTCACCTACCTAATACACAATGGCCATCACACACCCTCATCCTACAAATATAGCAAATTCCCACTCAACCCCTTATTCAAAACCCAAATATAATGATAAGACCAACAACCAAATCACACTTCTCCCCGTCACGAAAGCCGATCTCCCGCACATAGCCCTCCTCGAACATCTCGCATTTGAAGAAGATGAATTCAGCGACTTGGCATTTGGGAAAGAGAGGGGAAGTCCTGAGGCCCTGAAGATGCGGGAGAGACAATTTGAGAAGTTTCTCGACAAAGCGGAGAGAGGGGGAGAGGAAGAGGGGGGATGGTATTGCAAGGCTGTTTTGGGATTGGAGAGTGGAGGCATGGAGGAGATCGTGGGGATTGCGGGGTGGAGTTTGGGGGGTGGGGAGGAGATGGGGAAGGGGAAGGGGAAGAAAGGGGAGAATGGAGAGGAGATGGGGTCGATGGGTTCCTCGACGGGAATGGAAGAGGAGGGGAAGACGAGGATCAAGACAAAAGAGGAGTTGGAGGAGATTTGGGGAAAGGGGAGTAATGTTCAATTGTGTGAGGATGTTTTTGTGAGGGGGGATAAGTATATGTTTGAGGCTTGTGGGGGAAAGAAGTGGTTGAGTATGTTTTATTCTTTTCTTTCTTCGTTTATATCCTCTTCTTTCTTTCCTATCTCTTCATCGTCCCCTTAGCTCACCAAACCCTCAACTTCTCTACCCTGCTCTTCCCTCTCCTTTCTCCTTCTCCTTCAACCTTCACCCCCAAAACCTTTCTAACCCCTTCCCCAGAACTCAACATCCTCGTCATCCACCCCTCCCACCAACGCCGCGGAATCGGCACGCTCCTCCTCGAACAAGGACTCAAACTTGCGGATGAGAAATCCCTGCAAGTAGTACTGGGTGCTAGTCCCTGGGGCATCGGTCTCTATCGCAAATATGGGTTTGTGGATGTGCATTGTATGGATATCCAGTTGGATAGGTATGAAGGGGGTGAGGGGATGGGGAGCACGAGACATGTTATTATGAGAAGGCCGCCGAGAGGGGGCGAATAGAGAATGGAGGGGAAGGGAGTAGAAAGGGAGTCGGGGGCTTTTGATCGTAGATTTAATAGATTTAGGGTTTGGGGTTTTTGGTTTGGTTGCTAGATTTCTGCTAATTTATATGCGATTATTTGAATAGCTAGGCGAGACGTCTCCAAATAGTAGGCGAATAATTAATACATAGACATTCATGTTTCATTATACACTTTCTTCGGCCAGGATATCATGCCATCTCATGTCATATCGTATCACCTCATCATCCCAATACCTTCCACTCCACCCCAACACCCCATTTGACCCCATCGACCACAATCTCCCAAACTGGGCCCTTAATACCCACTATCCTCCCAACATCCACATTCATTCCCCTCTGCAACCCCATACCCGTTCCCTCACCAGCTAACATAACCCTGACTTCCCCCAAACCATCCATAACCTCCTCTCCATCCACATCTCGCACCTGTCTACCCCTGACTAAACACATTTCCCTTCCATCCCTCCTCACCTCTTCTACTTTTATCCTCGTCACCCATTCTCCATTTCTCTCCTTTCCTTTCTGCACTCCACCAATCCCAGAATCAATATTAATCAGCCAATCCCTAACTTCGGCCGCCAATCCCCCAGCTAAATATTGTCTCCCTTTTCGATGCGGAGAAAATTGTTCGGGCAAAGGATCTCCACTTCCCTGTGACTCCGCAGGATCAGGCGGACGAAACCGAGGCGGTTTGAGAAAAGTCGTCGGGGCAATACATTGAGGTGTAGATGGTACAGGAGTTGAGAGAAGAAATTTAGGTTTGCCGCCTGTGGATGAGATTTGAGTAGGTCGATGAGAAATCGGCGAAGAAATTATAGGTAGAGAAGAAGATAATAAATCTTCATTTTCTTCCAGGTTGATATCTGGAGAAACAGAAATTCGTCGCCGTTTGGATGATCGAGGATTTATTTCATAGTCTTTTATGTCCACATCTATATCTTCGTCTTCGTTTTCGGTAGAATATCTAATAGCGGTATCGAAATCATCGTTTGTATCTATAGAATCGTGCAGAGGAAGATGCGCGGGGTAATCATCTGAAGGATCATCGATATTCTCTTTCGCTCTTGTACTTTTTCGAGCGGGAGTTAAGTATCGTCCCGCGGGTGTGGATGATGGTATACCTGTACTTTGTGTAGCATTGGGTTTTGGAGTGGAGGAAAATGTAAAACGAGGAGTGGTATTGAATTGTTGCGTGTTTGATGGACGGGAAGTTGATTCTTGTGCGAGCTGTGATCGTGGAGGTGGATGGGGAGCTGAAGGGCCGGATTGTCTTTTAATCACGAATCGATGGGGGGATGGTGTCTACTCAGTATGTTAGGTTAGGATTATATGTGCAAATATGAGGATATATTAATCGAACATACAATTGGTGGAGGCATCTTTCTTCTTCTTCATACATCCATTGTACCTATGTATACCTAGGTACTTCTTCGTGGCTTCAAAGGCGGTGGAGACGTGACGTTGATAAGGTCAAGGCAGAATATATATCTGCATGAAGCTGGAGATCAACCTATTGTTCGAATCGGATTGATGAATTCCATCCCATGCATGTATGATGATGTACCGATATGTCAATCATTTGATATCTTCTCCCATTTCAACAACCATACAGATTTCGATTTCGAATATAATATGGGGTCATAGATTGATTCCCATAATAGTTCCAATCGTATACTTCGTACACACTCATTTTGAAGATGGGAGTGTTTGATGGTAAAATGAATAAATTGTTCTCACGATCGATAACCTACTTTTGCCTTTTACTCTCATGATGCGGAACATTTCCCGCCGCAAAATATTGATGTCATCATACATACTTTCAGCTAAAATACCAATCATGGCCAAGAAATTCCCTATACAAATCCAAATATTATTGCAACCCGTGATTCTCGCCCAGAGAGGTAGGTAGCTATTGAATTGAAGCTTAAGAAAATCCTTTCCCTCTGTTTTTTTGTCTCTTCGTTTCCTTTCTTCATGGAGAGGTAGAATTACTATCTTCATTCTCTCATTCTCTCATTCTCTCATTCTCTCAATCAATCTTCTCATTTCAAGAAGCTACGTTCAAAGTACTTCCTGCGCTGTCTATCTTCTCTCAGTCTTGAGATCTCAATTATCTATAGATTTCTGTCTGCTTCATCTCACTCACAATCTTCAAAATGCCGAATCCTCCTTCAAAACTTGGAGGTAGCTCTTCTATCATTCCTCTTCTAAGCAAGAAACATGAGATCGTCATATTTTCCAGTACAGCAATTGCTCTCTATGGTTATGATCAAGGTATGTATCATTCCTCCTGAAGTACAACTAGACTCCTCTCGCCATCGTGTCTAACACAAATCAGGAATGATGTCCCTCATAAACACAAACAGCAGCTATTTGAAGACCATGCAAATTGGCGAAGAATCTCCTGTAGTAGGTATAATCGTCTCAGTCTATTACCTAGGATGTGCAATTGGAGCAGTTCTCGCCTCCTGGCTCGCCGATAAAGAGGGAAGAAAACCATCTATATTTGCTTGTTTGGCAACAACATCGTTTGGCAACTTACTCATGTTTATATCCGGCTTTTCATTTCATGGATCTTCGCCTTGGAAAGGTGCATCATTGGGATGTATGATTGCTGGGAGAGTTATTATGGGATTGGGAGTCGGAGGGATAGATTCGACAATTCCGGTTTATAGTAGTGAACTTTCATCGGATGGAGCGAGAGGTAAAGCATTGGCTCAAGAGTTTCAGATGAATATCTTTGGTTTATTAATGGCGTATTCGATTAACTTGGGGGTTACTATTGGCTTGGGGAAAGATAGTCAATGGGCTTGGAGAACTCCGATTATTGTTATGCAGATTTTCCCAATTCTGTTGATGTCTTTCATTTCTCAACTTCCGGAAACTCCAAGGGTATGTTGAGAATCTCTTGAACTCCAAAAATCTTACAGAAAATGCTAATTGTCTATAGTGGTTCATGAGTGTAAACCGAGAAGATGATGCGAAGAAAGCTCTTGAGAAAGTTTACGGCAAAGAAGCGGCCAAGTCGAAATTCGAAACTCTCAAAGAATCTACTGCTCAAGAAGATGGTTCGAAAGTACAGTATAAAGATATGTTTACACCAGGACATGCACAATTCCACCCAACCATGATAACCATAATGGGTCAAATAAATCAGGCTCTCACTGGCTATGGGGCTGTATCCGGTAAGCATTCTCCATACCCAGTTCTGTCGAAAAGCTCAAATTCCTCCTCATTGCGCACCTGTTGACTCCAAATCCTAGTCTACGGCCCTCAAATCTTCTCTCTCCTCGGCTTCACTACCCGCAAATCCGAATATCTCACCCTCGGAAACTACATATTTTATTTCCTCATGATGACACTTGCCTGGCTCTCCATCGATGTTTACGGTCGTCGCACTCTTATGATATACGGCAGTATCGGCCTCTCCCTCTCTTTCCTCCTGCTAACCCTCTTCGGAGGCCTCGCCACCTTCCCAAGTATCCCCTTCCTCGTGCCCGAAATCCTCGGCTCCGCGACTCTCTTCGCCGCAACCGCCATCTTCGGCATTGGCTGGCTCGCAACCGTCTGGTTGATCCCCACCGAAATCTATCCTTCCTCGGCTCGTGCTCAGGGATCCGCTATCTCGGTTATTGTCTGGGGACTGGCAAATTTTGCGGTGACGTTGTTGACGCCGATCGGATTTAATAATTTGAAATATTGGCTGTTTCTAGTGTTTGCGGGAACGAATATGTTTGCCGGGTGGTGGACGTGGAGATATTCGTTGGAGAGTGGAGGGAGAAGTTTCGACGAGAACATGGAGTTTTTTGAGTGCGCGGAGAGGGATGAGAGTTGGGTGGTGAGGAAGGTGGATGGGGGGAGGTTTAGGAGAATGCCGGGGTCTGAGAAGGGGAAGGCGAAGGGGGGCGAGGAGGGAGGTGAGAGGGAACCTTTATTGAGGAGAGAGTAGGTAGGTGGGATTTAGATGTATGGAGATTGACATTGACATGTAGATGTAGATGTAGATAGTGGGGTTGTGTGGAATGATATATTAAAATTTCGTTACTTGCGAATTTACAACATGGGACAGAATTATAAAGAAATATATAAATGTGTATGAGTAATGAAATTGATTAAAGAATGTACGGTTAGACACCTTTTCCTAGGTAGCCCATCTAAATCCACCTTCCTATGTCTCCATCTCGCAGTGATAATATTCTATATTATTCCAAACACCTCTTTCTACCATTCATGTATATAAAAGCTCCGAATTATAAAGCAACGCCGTTCCCATATTAACCTAGACATATGTATATATACCGATGATCCACCCAACCAGATATTTTCTCCTCTAAACACATCCTTCTCCCCATCTCCACATTAATTAAACCATCCATTACCCCATCCCCCATCCCCATCCCCACTCACCACGTAAACATCATCAACGCCGGATTCAAGGCAATGGGCATCAAAAAATGACTCACGACCACGGTACACAGGGGGAAAATGGCGACAAAGGTATCGATCCTCCAATTCCAGGGCACGACGAGCGCGCACACAATCATGCCGGCGGTCATGAGAATGCAGAAGAGGAAGGTGTATTTGAAGCGCTTGAGCAGACGCGGGATTTCTTCGAAGAAGGTGACGTTTTCCACTTCTTTGGCTGTGGCGCCCCAGGTCATGTCGATTTCGAAGAAATGACAGAGGAGGGATTGGGAGACGTGCATGGAGAGCCCGCCGAGGAAGACGGTCATGAGGAGGAGCCATTTGAGATTTTCGAAGACTATTGTGGGAGGGGTGGTTAGTGGGTTGTTTGAAGGGGAGGAAGGGAGGAGGGGAGAAGGGAGAAACTTACAAGAAGAGAAGAATCCACGTTCATTCAATCGGTATCGGAGAACGGCCAGCGAAATATTACCCAAGAGGGAAAAGACAATGATGAGCGAGAAGTACACCTGGAAGGAATCGAGATAGTATTTATCGTACATGCCCACATACCAACCCATGATGAAATAATTCGCGAGGGTCAGGATCCACGAGGCGCCAATCGCGTAGTAGGTACCGATATACGCCATCATCGTAATCTTGGATGTAAATCTCATGTTGGATCTCAAAAATTCTCGAAACAACTTCGTGAACGGACCGCGCGTGATCCAGAAGCGGAGAGGGTTGAAGAGAAGTTCATTACATCCGTAAGCATATTTTTCCCAACGCGCAAGCTCGTCGTAGACGGTGAGGGAGACTCCTTCTTTGAAGCCATCGCCAGTGTATGCGGCATAGCGGATGATGTATTCATTGACTTGGAGACGGAGCGACATGTCGAAATCTTCTGAGACGTGGGATTCGGACCAGAATTTCTCGTAGCCGTCTTCGTCGTGGTAAGAGACTTGTTGGACGGCGGACCAGCGGAGCATAGCGTTGTGGCCGACGAAGGGAGAGACGTCACCCATGGCGACGGCGAAACGAATAGCGGTATAGACGAGGTTGGTGAAGAAAGTAATACTAGACGGAAATGATTAGTTTTGTTTCCTTCATTGATAAGATAGAGACGCCGATGACATACCCGTTTTCGAAGAAACTATCAGTGACTTGCATGACACCAGAGTTGAATTGTAAGATACCGACTTCAGGAGATTGTTCCATCTCACTCGCGGCATCCAAGAGACAATCGGCGGGAACACGAGTATCGGAATCAATGAGCAAGATGTAATCACCCACACGAATATTACCACCAGCCCAGGCACGACCCTCTTCCTCTTCCAGAACGCGAGCTAAGCATTGATCATAAGCAACGTATTCCTCGGCCTGGGACCAACCCTCATGACGCGCAATGGTGAGAAGTCTTTCTTCAACCTTGTTGGAAACCATGAGAGCGTAATTCATGTTGGAAGCCTTCTTGAATTTACCACGACGAAGGAAAGCTTTTTCGCCATTCTCAGGGTTGGGCTTGTGGCCAGGACGCGCGACCCATCCAATAGTATGTTCATCATAAAAGTCACGACGAGCTTGAGCTTCGTCTTCAGGAAGCAATTGCATACCATCATCATTGATGAAGATGTTGGCAGTGCCACCTTGAAGTTCATAGGTAGAGATAGCAGCCTTGAGAGAAATGATCGTAGGTTGAATAACACCAACGAGACCTTCCTTGTAGACAGGCATCTGAATAGTGACGTGAGGAAGTTCTCGGTTATTTCGGTTGAGACGTTGAGGAGCTTTTCCGGAGTAGAATTTTGAGTTACTGTTCAAGTTGTTGATTGGTCCAAAACACTGCGTCAGATTGACGATAATAACTTGCATGAAGAAAAGGGAAACGAAAATTTGACAAGGAACGACGGCGAGTAAAGCCAATCGAGTGTAATTCCCATCAACAGCGATTTCGAGACCAAGTTTTCTCCAACCGAGACCGAGAGCGGTGACGAGAAGACACAAAGTTGCACCGACCATGAGAGGATTGAGTAGCAGAGTTGGTCTTTTTTCTTGCGCTCCATAACCATCTTCGACATCAGATCCGCTTCCCAAATCAGCGGTGGAAATATTTGCTCCACCCTTCTTCTCGTCGGTTTCTTCGTCATCATCGGCCCAGATCATCTCCAGCAAAGATCTTTCAATGTACTCTGCTCTCTGCAACAAGTGCTTTGGGTCATCATCCCAGACAATGAGAATTTGTTGATCTTGGATGAAAGCACCAAAGTGATGCTTTTGGCATCTAGGTAGATACTCAACAGTAGGAAGAACTTGAAGACGGAGACCATCCGAAAGAGGAACATAATCAGCGTGCTGACGGGCGAGAAAGATTTTGATGACACGAGTATTGACAGTCATGGCAGCCTAAATATCGAGTTAGCGAATGCCGTTGGACAAAGATATGATTCACTTGCTTTGACATTCATTGCTACAATATATTCAAAGATACCCGATGGTTCCGTCCTTAAAGAAGGCGGACAACATGTGAAATCACCCTTTGCCTTCTTCAAGATGACACCCTCTCCTGGAGCACCAACAGCCCATAGTTTTTCCATTTGTTGTTGATGTAACCAACTGACAACTACATCAGATCTGACAGTCAAGACACTCTCCCTGGGACCATTTCTGAAATCACCTTCCGGATATAGAGAGGATGGCCTCGAACGATCGACAAAGGATGGAGCCAGTGGTGAACCCAGAGGAGGGGTCGTATGCATTTCCAACTGCATTGGTGCTGATGTTCCAGTTTTCTTTGCTTTCTTCGCATCTTTCTCGGCCTTCTTCCCAGGGGCGAGATATCCCTTGACAGCGTTCATCTTGGATAATAAAGAAGGAAAGCCAGTCAAATGTGAGAATGGCACTTGTATGGTTTATGATTAATAATAAAATAATAATTAATAAAGTTGAATATTATGTGCAACGAGTGTTAGAATAAGGAAAGATTGCAACAGTAAGCGAAAAGAAAGATTGCTCTACTACTGATGAATAACATAAGTTCAAGATAAAAGTATTTCTGACGATCGGGGTGAAGGGCAATATGTACCAAGGAGATACTGTGAAGAAAAGGCCATATTCGTTAGCGCCACTGAGCACTGCGAAAACTCTACTAGTGAGGCTAACAATAGGTAGGCACTGGATGAACGACATCCATTCATGGTACCTGCATTGGTTCGGAACAAAGAGGAGCTGAGAAAAGTCCTAACCAAGTTACCAAATCTGGAGCTTTAGCAACTGCAAATTGTCAAAATTTGTAGCTCGAACAGGCCTGAGCGAGTAACAAACAAGATTATGCATTCAGCTTGCTACTGCCATACTTGATTGGATCAATTTACCGTACGACTGCAGGCTTGGATAAGCAATGTGGGCAGTGCGAGCAGTGAAATTGATAGGAACCCCTACTTCATGATGCTACAAAGAGATCAAACGCCGAGTCCAAAACTAAAGGAATGTAGTTCAGAGCTACCCGGGTGTGACTGTTCCAAGCTTGGTTAGTATTCGGACGAAACTATTTTTGATGCTGTGCGTTCCCGACGCAGCTTTGACAATTAAACCATGAGGTAGACAGAAGCGAGTAGGTTCGGTCTATTGGAAATGATGAAGCGATTGACACTAAACTGGGATGTCAGTTTGTAATTAGACGAAAAGACTCTGCCCCTGCAGGTAAACTTTTGAGCTAGACGCACTATGGACTTGGCGTCTTTTCGGAAGATCTACAATGATCTCCACCGTTGTATAACATATTTGGAAAATTCCGTTTACCCTTGTGATCTATCAGGACTACATGTGAGGACTTTAATTTTTTAGTCCGGAACTTTCTCAATCAAGCAGTTCAAAATCATGATTATATGATGACCATGTATATTGGAACAACTTACTATGACGCTCGTACAGAAAATTACTCAATTAGCTCGAAGCATATTTTGCGCGTACCTGCCTTGGTTGCCCACCCAAAAGATCATTACAAGGACTTGGCTTCGGATGGCTGCAGTAGTGCCTGTGAATTGGATTTGGTATAGGCATCGAGGAAATTGCATAGCGGCTCAAAAGTTAAATGGAAAAGTTCTCCTACGATTGACACTGTACGATGATGAATGATTAGATGTTGTAAACTGTATGGTACTTACTTCAACTGAATATCAAACCTGCGAGATTTCGCGGATGGCGAGTAGTATATATATTTCCAGCCCCATTGACTGACATACCAAGCCAAGGAACAATAACTAGCATTGATGCGGTGCTACGTCAAGGCCATGTCAAATTATTACCAAATACCGGGGAAAAGTCAACCAAACTTAAACCATTCACAAGTTAATGACATCCAAGGCATGGCATTTTCAAGATTTCGAGATTCTCGAGTAGGTCGCATCTAGATTCAAGACTAGATAGTGAAAATTCGCCCACCAAATCTTAATCATCGAGGGTTATCCTCATATGTGTCAGCCTCTCTTATCTTATGTACTAGGTGGGGGGTTCATCTCCATTCGATATATGGATTTTTACAGTAGCTCTCGATCGCTTGAAGTAATTCTTTATCTATTCCCAAAAGGCGGAATTGGGCTTAGCATATGATTTTTGGAAATGCTAAACCGAATCCAGGCCCTTATCTCAGGGATCACGTTGACAAGAACCCCACACTCAGCACGCCAGGAGGTTTCCCAAAAACTTGATATCTGTGATGTAGATTGGAAAATCAGCTAATTTGGAGATCAGACTTATTTTCCTAGTCTAAAGTTAAAGAGTTCCCACTTTTTCCTATAGGACATTTTGGGACAATTTTCCCGATATCAAGATCAAGACTCACCGTAATAGGTAGATAGGCTCGAGATAGGTAAAATATATCTGGAAAAAGAACCACGACGTGCAAATAATCTTCAATTGTATTTGTGTTTCTGTAAGTTGGTTATCGTACACCCGTTGTCAAGTGATAGACAAGTCGATAAGAATTCGAAAGTCCATGAGTGTTCATTCGAAGCACTCTTCAGTATGAACTCGGCAGATGCAGATGATCGAGGCATTGTTCAATTGAAATCCTGGCTTGGCTGGCTGGCTGGCTGGAACAATGAAGAACTATCAGCCATAGCGATATAAATCGCACATCATAACAAAGTCCGATTGGTATCATCAATCGTAGTCAACAAATCGTGATTGTATAACTCCGAGTACGAAGGAATGAGGAGACGAGACCCTTGAAGTCAAAAAGGTTAAAAATTCCAGTTGGATGTATTTTGAAAGGTCTGTCTGTTATTTCCATGGTATATACAACATCATGAAACGAACACGGCACATTTCACCACGGTGCCTCAGGGTGCATGGACAATTTAATTTCGGAGAATTGTAGCTGGTTAGGCCCAAGCTCTTTTCGGGTAGATAATATTTGGGAAAACCATCTGAGGCCTCTGTTGAAGGGAAAAATAAAGGAGAAACAAAATAGATTTCTGGGGTGAGGGAAGGGGGGGCCGAAAGATCCTGTTACAATCGTTACAATTATTCCTTTCTCGAATACTTGTCTCGGCGCCCAAATACCGAAGAGAAAGGATGCATAGAAGTGGGAGAAAATCTGGAAGCTTGAGGTGACACGACCCTTAATTCAAAGGAAGATGAAGTGAGTTCTCACTGTATTGTGCTGCACTGCTCAGACTCTCTTTTGTCGTATTGATGCACGCCCCTGATTACCTAGTCTTTATTTTCTCGTGTCTCGGCAAGCATCCGTGAAGATCAGCTCTGTCGGCTAATGTCGATGTTAAGAAGTGCACCACAGTGTTGGATCGTTTCTTCACCTATGAAGTATGGTTAAGAACGACTCACAAAATTAGCGTTGGATGATATCCTGTTCAGGTAATGTGGATATCAGGCAACGCTTTGAAAGCGGCCTTTCTTCTCCTTTTGGATGTTTTGTCCAGAGTTCAAAGTGCCCATTGTCTCCAAACGCTCGATAAATCCTGCCGCATCCGTCTGCCATCAAGCAATTGATTCATTTTTGGCTCTATCTCCACAAAGTATCGGTGAGTTATCATCTAATATCACCCAATAAAACGTATCTGTGAGAAAAATCTGCATGGCATAATCTCCGTAGACTTAATACAAGAAAATCACAAAATTCTGGCGTGTCGAGACAAGGGTGTTGTTTTAGTGTCTAGAGTCGTTTAGTACACATGACATCTAATCTTTGTGTTACAAAACGTCTCTTGTAATTTTGCATAGCTCGGGACCGATTCTTTGATGCTGTAAACTGAAAGTTATATTTTGGGACCATAGGGATATGTTTTAACCCTTCGCTGAACGTTCCGTGCGTAAATCGGTACATCCAAGGAGTTGAGATAATGATAACTTGACGCATGAAGATCCTGATGTTCGAATGATGTTTGTAGACGGTGCCTAAAGAGGCAAACTGCGGTGGAAACATCCTCCCTGGTGGTTAGCATTTGGGTGGTTTCTGCATATAAGGTTGATTTTCGTTATCGTTGAGAAGAGCGTGGTGAAATATCCTCAAAGGTCCACTGAAGCTGATTGTCTCAACAACAATCAAGTCCTCACAACTGTTAACATGAAACTCCGCCAGCTCTTCTTGCTCCTAAGATAGATTTTTTCCAAAGGGTTGGAACTTAGTCAGATCATTCGACACCGTGAAAAATGGCTTAGAAAGCAAGGTAGACCAACAAAAGTTTTGGCTCTGTGCATATTGACAAGTTACTCTAAGCTCCAGGACCATATGATCGTGCGTCTACTTTTGCCTATAAGGCTGACCTATTAAATCTAGCTTGTCCATCACTAATCTGAAAGCCTGGAGGTTCAGAAGTTGTGGGCGATTTGATAATCTTGAATCCATGCCACACTGGCGCTGGATCACTATGGGCTATTCCTAAGGTTGTTGCTTCATTTTCTTACTTAAAGCGATCTTGTAGTCCCAGAGCCAAATTAGGCCGTATATAAATGCTTCTGCCTACATCGTCCATGTCGACAGTCTGCACATAGCATCGCTTGTAGTTGACCAAAACGATTCTGTCGGGGTGAATCTGTCACTCGCGCTCTCACAAGGAAAAATAATGAAATTGCCAAATTGAGGTTCCGAGGCCCAAAGTTTGGAAAAGTCTTTTTGGGGATAAAGATAGTGATTCCGCAGGGCTCAATGATCGATCCGGGATAACTCATATTTGTAAGACATATAGTAACCAGTGTATCTATGTTGAGATTCTACCCGTCAGTTTCTTTCTCCACGAGTAAAGGATTTTGATTCAACGTCTGATAGTATTCGACACCTGGTCATTAATTCGTGAGTTATCGTATGGATAGCAACAGGTTGGAGGCGATATTTGGTTGCCTAGCATCCTTGGCAAGACTTTAGATATGAGTGTAGTTGAAAGCTAAGATGAATCTGTGAGCTTGAGGTAATAATTGTTGAGACAATTCAATTGCCTGGGTTAATCTGGCAACGCTCTTCTTTGCCTCTAATTTATAGCAAAGATGTTGATTCTTGGAAATTGCGATGACTCAAATTCTTTAGATCTCGGTTTGCCGTGGTCATCAGAGATCAAAGCCGGTTTGAGCACCATCTTATGGCTTATACGTCGGCAGTCGAATTAAAAGCCGTGAGGAAGTAGCATGACTGAGATGATTATATCAAGTACATGGACCCCCCATTGTCGATTTAAACACATGATTGTAATTGTAACCATGGCCATCCGAGCCACATATCCTAACAAGCTGAAATGGCTTCTTGTAATTTCCGGTGGTGTACTTGTACCACTTTGTTCACATGGCGATGACAACATGGAATGTAACTTCGGCTCGGTGACAGGCTTCTACCTCAATATGACACCCGAGTTATTCGGTACGTATTGTAACTCGATGAGCCTTTCTATCTTGATCTCATCTTGATCCTTTGTATAGTGCGAGGTGAGACCGACAAGAAGATCGTAGGCCTAGTATTGCTCTTGAATTTCGAACAAGACCAGTATACAGAGATTTGTAGCACCAAGAAATTCTTCTTCTCTGAACATGGATGAAGATTGAGAATAGGAGTCTAGATCATCTTCGAGGGGCAGTGCAGTCAGTCTATGCGGGATGGGGCCAATATGGTTCAAACTCCTTACCACGATAGATTAGCGACATATTCAATGTTTGAGGAATAGTGATGTTGAATGTACCCATTGACTTTGTTCTACTCTGCTTTGTTGAGGTTGAGATGTTGTGTTGTATTGGAATACCTACCTAGGTATACGACAAGAGTAGCGGAAGCCGAACCCGGACGCCGCTGTCACGACGTAACCCCCACGAAGATTGAACCCTTAACCCTTATAACCTAGGGCTGTCCAATGGGATAAGAGCTGGTCGACGATGATGGTAAGATGGGTGAGCGCCACAGGATCCACTATTTTCATTGACAGGATGCTATGGTTGGAGGAATCGATAGGAGTACCGTCACTAATGCATCTGAGATGATTAAATGTCATGTTGTGTTCATACTGCATCTGGGCGGCTTGGAGGCGGTGAAGAACAAACAAGAGAATGACATCAAAGACAAATAAAAAAATAATAAAAGATCAGAAGAGCATTGGAAGTTGTTGTAGATGAATCAATTTCCAACATGACTCAACACATTTTGAGGATCTTCAGATTAAAAGATCGGAGCTTCAAATCACTCTCATAGGTTGAGCAAGATTTGATGATTGAAAAGTGTCAGTTGGGTGAAAAGAAAGTGCAGGCAAGATTGAAGGATTGCAGGGTGTTTAGATGTGTAGATGTGTAGATGTTTGGTAGATATTGAACATAAGATATTGAATGTTGTGGTTATCTTTAATTGGGATCGTGCGGCGGCACCGATAACGCTACCTAGGTAGGTATCTAACAAAAACTACTAGGTATCATATCATACCCACGATACTTGTAGTCAGCTACAGCCAGCCAGCCAGCCAGCAAGCCAGCAAGCCAGACAGCCAGCTATGATCACCATCGAACATTTCTGCTGACGTTTTGAAAACGTTTTCGAACTTTCCACCAGCATCCAAACACACCGCGGATTTCATACACTTATCCTCTTTTTTTGTGGAGATTATAACACCAGTATTCAATTTCAACCTCCTTAAAACCTCCTCCATTCATATTCAGTATTCAATTCTCCTTCATCTCATCTCATCTCATCTATCTACGATTACGCTCTATCGTATATCTTTTCCAGAAACTAAAAACATCATCCCCCCACCTCTCACCCCACTGTCTGTACCCAGAATTTATAACTTCTTAAGACGTCACCGTTTCGAAAATTGTCCAGAGATATTACAAAATTGCCAAATTACAAACGCCCACCAAAGAGCTATCCGACTATAGAATGACCTCGCCATTGCGAAAGCACCGTACTTCTAGTGTTTCCAGTGAAATCGATCCATTCGCTGCGGCACATGTTTACTACAGCAATGATACAAATCAGAAATCCTTTCGACAATTCCGAACCCGTACATACTCTTCAGTAAGCACAGCACTTCTCTCGTCAACCTTTCAAACCCTCATCTAACCTCTCCGCAGAATCAGAGCACCTTCTCTACACCCATCTCAGGATTAGAAAAGCCCAAGAGGAGAGGCAGTCATGGTCAGTTGCATATATTCTGATTTACAAAGTCTGATTGACTAATATACATATGTGCAGATGATATCGGAGATCATGGACGCAAATTCTTAATACAAGTTGACTCGACACTGGAAGCCCTTCGAAAACAGGAAGACACAGATGACAACCACCAAATTACAATTGAAGATGTAGGGCCAAAAGTAAGATATTGCAGGCATTTTATTCACTCAGATTCTTAATTAACGCATTTTGGGGCAGACACTTCCTCTCGGAACCGCGACGTCGAACGGATTTAAAAGATACGACATTCGTGGGACTTATATGCTATCAAATCTTTTACAGGAATTGACTTTGGCGAAGGAAAATGGTAGAGAGCAAATTATCTTGGACGAATCTCGCCTCAATGAGAATCCTGTCAATCGCCTCTCAAGATTGATACAAGGCTCGTTCTGGGATGGCCTGACTCGTAGAATCGATGGCTCTGTGATTGAGATTGCTGGGCGTGATCCTAAGGATTGGACCGATGATCCCCGTCCACGTATCTACATACCACGGGGTGCACCTGAACAGCATGCATACTATACCAAAGTGGCAACTGATAGACCTGAAGTGCGTCTAGATGTTTGTTGGCTACCTGAGAAAATTACACCAGAAGTTGTTCGTGATATGAATTCTAAGCCTGGTCTTTTAGCTGTTGCCATGGAGGAAGTTATAGATCCATCAACAGGCGAGAAGACTCTCAAGGGGTTACCATTCGTAGTACCAGGTGGTAGATTCAACGAACTTTATGGATGGGACAGTTATATGGAATCACTCGGTTTAATTGTCAACGACAAGGTACACTTAGCCAAGTCGATGGTACAAAACTTCTGCTTTTGCATTGAACATTACGGAAAGATCCTCAATGCCACTAGGTCATACTATTTATGTCGTTCGCAACCACCTTTCTTGACAGATATGGCCCTTCGAGTTTTTGACAAGATCAAGCATGAGCCAGGATCATTGGACTTTCTAAAGACGGCTATTCTTGCCGCCATCAAGGAATACCATAGCGTGTGGACGGCAGAACCAAGATATGACCCTGTCACAGGTCTATCGAGATATCGCCCTGAAGGTCTTGGTGTACCTCCAGAGACTGAAGCATCGCATTTCGAACATTTGTTGGCACCTTATGCTAAGAAGCACAACATGACCTTTAAAGAATTTGTTGATGCTTACAATAATGGAAAAGTTGTGGAAAAGGAATTGGACGATTACTTCCTACACGATCGAGCAGTTCGTGAATCAGGTCATGACACATCCTACCGTTTGGAAAGGGTTTGCGCAGATCTTGCAACAATCGATCTTAATTCTCTTCTATATAAATATGAAAAGGATATCGCATATACCATTCGCACATTTTTCCAAGACAAGCTTGAGGTTCCAGCCGAGTTTTGCGTGGGCGATATGACGCCTGGTCAGCTACAAACTTCTTCAATGTGGGATCGTAGAGCCAGAGGTCGCAAGTTGGCCATTGATAAATACCTCTGGAATAAAGAGAAGGGCATGTACTTTGATTATAACACCCTGAAGCAAGAGCAGTGCACATACGAGAGTGCTACTACCTTCTGGGCGATGTGGGCAGGTGTTGCTTCGCCACAGCAAGCAGCCAGTCTCGTCACTAACGCTCTTCCTAAGTTTGAAGCTGCTGGAGGTTTACTCTCTGGAACTGAAGAGTCTCGTGGTGCCGTTGGATTAGATCGACCAAATCGTCAATGGGATTACCCATATGGCTGGGCTCCACAGCAAATGCTAGCTTGGACGGGACTACTACGATACAACTATCAGGAAGAGGCCGAACGGCTTGCTTACAAATGGTTGTTCATGATTACAACAGCGTTTGTTGATTTCAATGGTGTGGTGGTTGAAAAATACGATGTAACTAGAGTGATTGATCCTCACAAGGTTGATGCAGAATATGGCAACCAAGGGTCGGATTTCAAGGGAGTTGCTAAAGAAGGGTAAGTTATACCAACGTGTTTGATCAACGGCAAAGTTCTAACGATTTCTAGTTTTGGATGGGTTAATGCCAGTTATGTTTACGGACTTCAAATCATCAATGCACACATGCGACGAACCCTAGGAACACTCACTCCTTGGGAGCAGTACACTAAGGCCATGAACCTTTGAGTATACCAAGACAGGCTATTTAATGCGTTAACGACATTTGCGTTTTTGCTCTATACCCTTTGAGTGCCTCGATAGCATTCAGAAATATTCTCGGGTTCTCGAATTGATGATTGAAACGATCGGGATGGTGAGGATATGCAGTGAGCATTTGCTTTGGGGGAATGGAGACTTTAGAGAAGATATGTGTATGTTAGAAGCAAAATAGCAGACCTGCGCTGCCGTGTAAGAAATTAATATACCGGCAAAATTGCTGATAACATTATATATCCATTGATCGTTCATTGATGACCTCATTTTTCTCGGCTTTTCTACGCATCACTTCCTATTATTGACAGAATACTCTCGTAAGGTTACGTGGACGAAGGATATATGACTGAAAACATAAATGCCTCGGAATGCCTAGCCTTTACTTCTTAAATCGCATCCTATAGTCGGATTACAAAAAGCATGATCGGAAATAATTATCTTCTCGGAACAGTGCCAAGGCGATAACCGGATCAACCTTTTTACAAATGACGGGGTAAGTAAGCCGAGGCATCTATTGGACCTCTAAAAAATTGATCCCCTCCTCCGCGTTGGACGACCTACCTCTCGACAGAACTATTAGCTCTTGTGAGATCTGGGGTTATGGTATCTATCTTGGAATTTTCGAGGGTCTTCACATGTTTACGATAACGTCGAGTTTTGCGTGTGTGGAATCACATGTTAAGTGATAGCTGAGTTGTAACTCTCCAAGAGCATGTCTTACATGATTCTTACGCCTGGGCACTGGGCAGTCTGACCGTATGAGGGATGTTTTGATGATGAGATTGGAGATTTGGATGAATGAAATTAATGGTAAATGGTAAAGTAGATGGGTGATGCTATAGTAGGTAAAGAAGCATACGACTCAGAATTGATATCTAAGGACCAGCAAATATATTCACAACTCTCCATCTCAAATTCCAACCACCACCCATCTATCCATGATTCCGCATTCGTCATAACAAAAAGTCAACCGCAAGATGTTACACTAAAACGCATCAGATCTAGAGAGCCAAGCTCACTAAAATGGTACCTCTGTTTTCCCCAGTTTTCGGTAATGTATCCAATCACAGCATTCCTGAAGCTCTCCCTTTGATCCGAGCAACCAACCATATGCTTTGTATATTGATGGCAAATGATTCCTTGATGGTCCGAGGATACAAATGATTATGAGTGAGTCTTGTCATGAGCTTGCGATGTAGGAAGTTGGATCGGACCTTGGGCCGGGTAGGTTCCTAGGAGGAGGGGAATATATAGCTATATACCTTGGAACTCTCTGTTTCTGATTTCTCTTTCGATGCTGTGCTTGACATTGTTTACTTTATAACTCTTGGAATTTCAAAGATTTATCACTAGTTCAATACTCTACATTCCTAAAGATACATAGGATTCTTCACTTCTTACATTCTAACTGAACGTCAATTCTTCAGAGCTTGAAAGGAGTTACTCGCAAACGAGACTTATTTCTTGTTTTATATACCCTATATCCATACATACACATACAAGATGGCTTCTACCAACAGAATGGCCGGTACTTCTGTAGATCCAGAACAAGAAGAGAGAATCTTTTTAGAAGAAGTTGCTGCTGTTAAGCAATGGTGGGCAGATGAGAGATGGAGATATACCAAGAGAGCTTTTACTGCAGAGCAGATTGTAGCAAAGAGGGGAAATTTAAAGATTGAATATCCAAGTAATGCACAATCGAAAAAGCTTTGGAAAATCTTGGAAGGAAGATTCAAGGTATGCATTCCTGACATTTTTTGATGACGATGGCAGATGGATACTAATGTCAGGAAAAAACAGAACAAAGATGCTTCATATACATATGGTTGCTTGGAACCTACCATGTTGACCCAAATGGCAAAGTTCCTGGATACAGTCTATGTTTCTGGATGGCAATCATCATCTACTGCATCTGCTTCTGATGAACCTGGTCCAGATCTCGCAGATTATCCATATGTAAGTCCACCCCCTTTCTCTCTCGCCTCCAATTCACTAATATTTTCTAGACCACAGTTCCCAACAAAGTATCACATCTCTTCATGGCCCAACTCTTCCATGACCGCAAACAACGTGAAGAACGGGTAATGACCGCGTCGAAAGCCGATCGAGCTAAACTCCAAAATGTCGATTATCTTCGTCCCATCATCGCAGATGCTGACACTGGTCATGGTGGTCTCACTGCCGTTATGAAATTAACAAAATTGTTCATAGAGAAAGGAGCTGCGGGTATTCATATTGAGGATCAAGCTCCTGGTACCAAGAAATGTGGACATATGGCTGGAAAGGTCCTCGTTCCTATTAGTGAACATATCAATCGTTTGGTTGCTATTCGTGCTCAGGCTGATATTATGGGTATGTCAAAATCTATGCTTTCTTTGAGAAGATGAAGAATACAAACTAACATATCACACAGGCTCTGACCTTCTCGCTATTGCCCGCACTGACGCCGAGGCTGCTACTTTAATTACCACAACTATCGATCCCCGAGATCACGCTTATATTCTCGGCTCCACAAACCCCAATCTCCAACCTCTCAACGACTTAATGATAGCCGGTGAGCGTGCCGGTAAGACTGGTGCAGAACTCCAAGCCATCGAAGATACATGGACCGCTCAAGCCGATCTCAAACTCTTCAATGACGCCGTCATCGCCACCATCAAATCCAACCCTAACACCAAATCCGACGATCTCGTTTCCCGCTTTCTAACCGAAGTCAAAGGAAAAAGTAACTCCGAAGCCCGAGCCCTCGCCCAGACCATCACCGGCGTTGACATTCACTGGGACTGGGACGCTCCCCGCACACGAGAAGGCTATTACCGACTTCAAGGCGGATGCGGGTGTGCCATAAACCGGGCCATCGCATACGCCCCCTATGCCGACGCCATCTGGATGGAATCCAAACTCCCGGACTACAAACAAGCCGAGGAATTCGCCTTGGGCGTGCACGCCGTATATCCCGACCAGAAACTCGCATACAATCTCTCTCCTTCCTTTAACTGGAAATCCGCTATGCCCAGAGCAGAACAGGAAACTTACATACAGCGTCTTTCCAAACTCGGCTATTGTTGGCAATTCATCACACTAGCCGGTTTACACACCACGGCGTTGATTAGTCATCGCTTCGCCGAGGCGTATAGTAAACAGGGCATGCGCGCCTACGGCGAGTTGGTGCAAGAACCGGAAATGAATCTGGGTGTGGACGTGGTGAAGCATCAGAAATGGTCCGGGGCGAATTATGCAGATGAGTTGTTGAAGATGGTCACTGGGGGTGTGAGTAGTACGAGTGCGATGGGTAAGGGGGTTACGGAGGATCAGTTTCATTAGGGGGTGAGGTAAGGAGAGGAGAGGAGAGGAGAGGAGTGGAGTGGAGTGGATAAAAGAAGAGTGATGTGAAGTAGGCTTTCTTTGTTTTTCTGGGATGGGATTGGGATTGAATGGTTATTTATATAGGTTTCATAGGATAGGATCGGATAGGATGGATCACTCGTTGAAGGAAAATAATGCAGATTTGATCTATTTGATTTGATATATTTAATTCCCCACCCCCTTTCTCCAATTATCCTCACCGTGAAAAGTAACATAATGATGTAATATAATGACCAGGTGATAAACAATTGATATATTGTAATTGGAAAGCTATAGTGGATTATACTATATACACGTCAAATCATAAGTAGGTAGGTATTGGTTCATGTTTTTGATATTGTATTATTATATTATCGAACTTCCCGAAATGGTATTTGTGAGATTATATTGAATGACGTACCCTCTGATCAGATAAGCATAATAGATTTTTATTTCCTTTTTTTAACTATTCATTTTTTGATCTTGATATGACCTATTATATTCGATGGAAAGTTATTGTGATATGATATCATATGACAGTGCACTTTGATATGATGGTTATAAGGAATCACAACGCTACTTCCATATATATAACTAAGCTCATTGAATCCCGTTACGAATTTCTACTCCGCAAACAAGGCAATCAATTATCATTTACAATGGAACGATAGAAAAATTTAGCAAAGAAAAGATATCAACATTTGATTCACTATGTGCTCTCTACCTAACCCTGGCTAGCTACCTTATTCTTATTACGTAGCAACACTGCAATCCATTAATTATCATCCCATCACATCCCATTCATTCCTTTCCACCACTCAAAAACATCTTCTTGAAATCCGCATTACTTTTTGGTTTTGCATTAGTATCCGAACCTGGATCTGGTGCCGGCACTGGCACCGACTTTTTCCCGCCCGAAAATCCCAATCCTCTTTTTTGTCCCAATCCACCCCTTCCCCCACCTGGTCTTCTGATCGGTACACTGGGTTGCATAAAATTACTCGTGCTTGTCCCTGCTCCTGTTCCTGTGCTCGTACCTGCTTTCTCTTTTTCTTTCTTTCCATTTTGTCCAATCACAATGCGATCACTTTTGACCTCACTCGACTGCGCGAAAAGATCTTTCATTCCACCTGTTCTCAATCTGCGACCTGGTGCTATCTCGTGATTTTCAAGACCGAGAGATGCTTTACCTGCAGAATTGACATCCTCGAACTCGACGATTGCACCTTGATGGTCTGGACGAAGTACGACTTTGATGATATTTCCAAATGGCTCTGCAATTGCACGGATTCTTGCATCATTCACCGTATCAGGGACATTGAGCAAGGTAATTGTTCGATTGCCACCTTCTGATGGTTGATGTAAGGCATGTTGATTCTTGTGAGGGTTGTCTGTAGTAGAAGCAGGAGACATCGCAATATCTCCATCAGCGTCTGGAGCTGGAGATGCTGAAGCCCCCTTTTCTCTACTAGTTGCGATAGGTTTGTAGTTTCTCGCTTGCGTCAATTCGACATGAAGAATGGAGGATTTCAATTTGGTTTTATCCAATTCAAGTGCGGCAGTAGCTTCGTCCTTTTTCTCAAAGACGATGAAGCCCGCACCCTTGCTCTCTCCTTTGAATGTTCTCAAGATTCTGACAGATTCAACCTTGCCATACTTTCCAAACACCTCCTTCAAATCATCCTCTTTCAAGCTCGAATCGAGACTAGTTATGTGCAGCTCTCGACCTTCTGCGGTGGCACCCTCTCGTTGTTTTTTTGCAGCTGGATCGGAATATTTTGCTACGAGTTTAAATTTGTTCTCGAGCAACTTTCCATCGAGCTGGGTGGCTGCAGAAGCAGCTTCAGCTTTACGAAAGGTAATGTAGCAAAATCGACGATGTGTGTTGAATTTGAGACTTGGCCATCGAATACTGAATATTTCACCACAATCCTTGAAAAGAGTATGCATATAATGTTCATCAGCAGTAGGTGGATAATTGGTGACATAAAGAGTCAAACCAGTACCAGACTCTACTTTGATTTGATTCTCACCAAAGAATTTTCCATCACGGAGGAAAGCCGATTGAACATCGTCATTGGAACGGAATTCGATCAAACAGGTAGAGGAAAGCTTGTCCGCTTCGGTCTTGAGCGTCAAGCTATTGATGTGGCCATATTCTTTGAAGTACTGTCTTACTTTGGTTTGGGTGACCTCGGGAGGTAGATTGGTGACTATTACGGTAGTATTCTCGCGATCCCTTGTCAAATGCTGTTGTCGTAAAGCCTCTGCATCAGCTGTCGATTGCTCATTCTTTATCTTCTTGTGGGTATTACCATCAGTGGTGTCTTCTAATGTCGGCTCACGCTTCCTCTTCGAATTTCCAGGAGAATCCTCATCCGTCGCTTCCGGGCTAACGATTTGTTGCTGTTGCTGAGCATATAATTCTGCTTGCTCAATAGCTAACTTTTCCCTGCGCTTGGTAACTAGTTGAAGCTGCCTGCGGACTAAATCTTTTGCTCCTAATAAAGTATGTGCATCTTCGTAATTATTGCAATGTGAAATGTAAAGTTCCATGATAGCTTCCGGCCAGTCTAGATCTTTCGTACGTAAAGCTCGAGACAAGACCATAGAGGGCAAGTTGGATGATTTGTTAAGATATCGAACTGTCATTTCCCATGAGTAATACTGTTGCCAAAAAATGTAACTTTTCTGATGAGTATTCACAAGTCTTTTCCAAAACTCACGAGCTTCCTCAATCGATCCTTTCTGAGTGAGGTACTGAATCATTATTCTTTCGATTTTGAATGAAGGATCCGTGTATTCTCTTTTGTGAAGCCTTCGACCCCAGTCCTGAACGGCCTCGAGTGAACCAGGCAGGCCGGCATCGGCCACATCAAAAGCTTCGTCTTCTAAAGGTTTATCGATCGTGTTACGCCTGAGATAGCCACACCATGCCGTGTAGACCTCAATCACTTCGTCCATTGTCCCGTCACGATCCAATACGCCAGTACTCGTTGCAGCATGCTTTATATCTTCAATCGAAGAAAAATCCAAGTTTTGCGTTTCAGCAAGAAGGATGTAGCGCGCCCATAAGCTTCCCGACCAAGGGCAATGTGCGGTGGCTCGCTGAACAATGTAAAGGGGACTGCCTAACTGCGCATCTGGATTTACAACGTAACTCTGTTGAACGAAAGCAATGTAATCTTCCCAAGTTCCAGGATCCCGGCCCAAAATTGTGGAAGCTAATGCGCGCTCGTAGAGGGCAATTGCGAGAATTTGGGGGCTTTGTGGTAAACCTTTTTTGGGCTTTGTCACTGTTTGAAAAGTCTCCCATTCCAGATATTCCTTCATTACAGATGCTATGTGTTCTTTATCACCAGCCGTAACAGCTTGCTGAAGCTTGAGCTCGTGCTGTTCACGTTGCTCATACAAATATCTTGCAGTGCTACCCATCTGTGTAACTTGCACCATCGTCGATTCATAAGAGGGCTCGTCATACTTCGTGAGAAATGTCGAGAACATCTGAGAAGTCTCGTCCCATTTAGCATGTGGTATTTGTAGGCGATCGAAGAATATTTTGCGGACGCGCTCTACTTGTTCACGAGTAGGAGACTTTGCAAGCAATTCCAGTTCAATAGTTATCCACCTATTCCATAGCTCATGGCTGTCGTTCAAACGAAATTGCGTAGCTGCGGTGCCTTCCTGCCAAAGATCCTGCGCTGTTTGTAACGAGAAGAGTTCCTGTCCGACGAGTCGCTCATCTTCTGGCCATCCTGCATCTGGATCCCGACAATCTGTGTATAATGACAAGACCCAGTCGCATCTTGCTAACCAGAGCGGGTTGCTCCAAGGTTCTGCGCTTATTGCGCGATCGTATAATTCGACAACTTTGATGCGCTGCTCCAAATCTCTTGCGTTTCTGCTAGCCTCATCTACGAGTGCTAACCACTCCTCTTCACCAACAGGTGATTGTTCCATTGTAAACAAAGTTTTCTCCAACTACTTCACTTTGGAAATCTCGTATCGATATCGGGAGGAAGCCCAAGAAGCATTTCGAGAATCTTCTTGATATGTTGTTGTTGGAAGGTGATCAATAAATAGGTGTTGTGTATTGAGAACAAAAGTAGGCATTGATGCTGCGAAATACGACCCATCTCGAACATTTCAATACCACCGGACCTTTGCCGCCGCTTAATAATTTCGGAATACGACAGCGGGACATGAGATCGCCGTTTACATTCAACATTCCGAATAAATCATCGAGAATTCATGTAATTAGATTGATCAAATTGCCAATCATTTGGAAGGTCTACCTGTAAATTAATTGAAACTTGGAAAGTTCTTGACCGAGATAGCTCTTACAAGCTTCAACAAAAAATAATCTTGAATCCTGACTGTAGCGTGATTCTTAAAGCAGCCACATAAATTTGGCGAACTAAGAACTTCAATTATTTTAATATGGTGGCCGAGCCATTGACAAGCAACACCACCCAGTCCACATAATGAGTTTGAATCTTCCTTCGCGGCGCCTGCTAAGGTCTGGTAAGTATAGGGCTACGTCTATATATGATCAATGCTGATCAGCTCGCAGCTGCACCTCTTACAACATCCCATCCACCCATCGCCTTCCTCGTACCATTATATACCAATCAACGAAGATCACTATGGGACAATTTCTCAAAGCGTCTCGACAGTGCAAGGAGGATGTTCTCGCCGGATAAAGCCCCCAAGAATCCTTTGACAGAAGAATACCTCAAGAAGAAATCTGATGCGCAACGACAACAGGCCGAGCGGGGAGATCTCGCAAAATCGTCTATCTTCGAAGATGAGGATTCAAGAGGTAAAGGAGACGAGGAAAACAAAGTCATACCCAGAAACCCTGAAATAATGGCCAGAGCGCTCGATCCAAACCCCAATGCTACACTTCGATGGAAAAGGAAGATGGTCATACAGGATGTCAAAAAACGAGGACGTCTGACGAAGGATCAAACATTGAAGAGAACGGAAAGGGTGTTATTGTCCAAGAGTCATGATTTCAAGACTTCGGTGAAGAAATTGGTTCCTTTGGCTAAGCAAATCGCGGGCAAGACGGTGGAAGATGCAATCATTCAAATGAGATTCTCGAAGAAAAAGGTTGCCAAGGATGTCAAAGAACATTTGGAGCATGCGAGGAACGAGGCCATCTTGAAGAGGGGCATGGGATTAGGAAAGGTTGAAAGAAAATCTACTGAAAATTTCAAGACGCGATATATCGTCACAAAGGATGGAAAGAGGGTCAAAGTGGAGGATCCAACTACATTATATGTTGATGAAGCTTGGTGTGGAAAGGGAGATTGGACCAGAAGTTATGATTTCAGAGCGAGAGGAAATGTCAACATTATGAAGAACAGAACAACGAGTAAGTTGAGTATCATTTGTAGAAGTATTGTCAGGGCTAACATATTTTAGGTATTTCGCTCGTGTTGAAGGAAGAGAAAACTCGTATTAGACTGCATGAAGAACGAGAGGAGAAGCTAAAGAACAAGAAGGTCTGGGTTCAATTACCAAATAGGCCTGTGACTGCCCAAAGACAGTACTATTCATGGTAGTTTTGATGTATAAATCACACCGAGCTGTATATTATAAGATTATCGAAGATCTCTTGGAAATATCATTGAAGTACTGAATAAAGATTACTAGTGATCAAAAATTTTGGCGGTAGCGCCGTCAAATTATAAATACAGTTTTGGAACAACGCATTTTCGTTCATTCATATGCTCGTGAATATCGTTGAATTTGATCTCCGTCTCATGCTTAAGCACTGGAGAGCAATTGTTCTTCTTCACCTCCGGGACTATTCGCAGTACTCCTAGTCTTTCTCTCACCGTATCTCGTTCTCCACCCTTCCCAAGCATTCCACAACCTAGAAGATTGATTGAAAGTATGACACAGCATACCAGCTAAAAACCCAACCCCGTCGTTCTTGAATGCGAGCAGAAACCCAATGGTCATGAACATTACTGTCCATCTTTCCTTCCTTTCCTCGTCTGAAAGTTGTCTATGGCGTTTTATCGTTTGTGGTTGGGCAGAATCTGATCCAACACTCGATTCCGATATATCCCACAGGTCTCGAGCTCCGTAATTAAGACTTTCTCCTACCTTTGCCAATTCTAGACCAGCTGCTACGACCATGATTCCAAGCAAACTCTTTGGATATTGTCTCAGTAGGCCCACAAGCGTCTCACCGAAAAACAATCCCAAGATCATCTTAAGGGCACCAAGGATGATTATACTTGCACCACTTCTGGCTCCGAATCTATACTGAGCAGCGAGTCCTCCTGAACCATGGCAAACAGGCATAGCACCAAACCAGCCACCAATTAGATTCATTAGTGCGACACTGACACCAATCGAAGTAACGCCTGGGGCTGGAATGTTTGGCAAGAGATCAGATGCCAAAAAATTGACAGCAATAATGGAGTTCAAGGTTGTGAGGGGAATTTGTCCTAGACCAGCGTCGAGCGCCCCGACTTTGAACGAAGTTGCAGACGGAACATAAATTTGAGGGTGCCATAATCTAAATGAAGGTAGGTAACTAAAGCCCGTGATATACAATGACAACACAAGTCCAAGAACAAAAATAGCTAGAGCATATGGTAGCTTTGGAAGCCTCTGCGTGATTAGCAGAGCGATGAAGGCGAAAAGTGCCCATATCAAGTTGTCGGCAGCATTTGGAGTCGTCCAACCCAAAGGTTGAAGAAGACTTGAGCCAGCGGATAAGATCAGAGACAAGCCGGCTCCTACTTGAATACCTGAAAACATACTTAATACAAAATCCTCATTGAATTAGAAATTGCTTCGGCAAAAAGACTTACCTTTGACGACGGGTGTAGGTATCATACGTGTGAACCATCGAAGAAGTCCTGTGGCGCTTAAGATTAACACCACGCTGGCTACAATGTAACCAGCAGAAATAGTTTCTTCAATCGAAAAGTGTCTTGAGATGGCTACAGCAGCAATAGCCTAGAGAATGGTTAGCTAGGATTGTGGCTAGTTACAAGAGAAATTACCTTCATAGGCTGTACTGGTAGAGGTATACCAAAAGCAACACCGGTCAATATATTCCATATGCCTGAAAAAAATAGAGTTGTTGAGAGAGATATTGAATTATTAATCGCAAGAGCAATCATCAGTGGTAATAAAGTTCCTAGATCACCAAAAGCACCTGATATCTCCGCTAAAGGAGAATCTCTCAGCGCGGCCACATTGTTTTGAGATCTAGCTTTCAACCGCTGGAGATATGTGGTTGTCATATTTTGTTGTAGGACAATATCAAATTAGATATACGGGATGCAGACTTGCAGTGAGGGGGAAATTGATGGCTTCGTGATGCCTTTATGTTGATTTTCTTTCAGTATTTCATCTAGATACACAACTACCGCGTATATGTAGCAGATGGTAAACACAAATCTTTGTCGAACAAGACAAAAGGGAAAAACGTCTCAATATATAAAAACTGGAGATAGTTCACGATATCCTCGATATCTCACGCTTACGAATTTCTACATGGTCATGGGGAACTGATCTGATAGGAAATAGAAGTGACAAGTCGGATATCATGCGTGGGGCATGTGCGATTATCAAGGTGGGTCGTAGCTTTTCAGCCACATCTCCACGCGCACTTAAACTTTATGCTTGCTTGTCGCGTACACGTCTTTTTGGAACGCGTTTCTAATATCGATCGAAGCACAAAACTCTCCAACCCTTAAACATTTCTTCTACTTGCACTTACAATTAGCTACTATACAACTACAAACAATGATTTGATGATCCTTTTTTTTATGATTACGCCTACTTTACATACGATTGTGTTAATTTTTCTCAGTCATAAATATATTATAATTAATTACAATGGCTTCATCACGAGAACCTTCGCCCGGAGCGTCTACATCTCCAATGGAATTGACACCCAAATCAAAGATCAGAGCTGTTTTGGCGGCTGCAGGAATTAGTGACTCTGATGAAGAGAGCGTCTCTGGAAATGCAAGGAAAAGAATAGCCTCACGAAAGCCAAAGTCGGATATCTTCAATGCAAACTCTCAGTCAACGGTACTGGGCGGGACGAAAGGTTCAATTGATGTCGGGAGCCAGTCGTCTTCAGACGAAGAAGAAATAGCAAGGCCAAGGGGTCGAATGGCTGCGCGTATGCAAGCTGCATTGGACGGATCAGACGACGATCAGCTTGTGGCGAATAATCCGAGAGAGAGGGTCAGGAGACTCATGAAGAACAAATCAAGGCCAGAGTCACCGAAGGTCGCAGATGATGAAAGTCATGCCGATGAAAGTGATATACCAGTGGTTCTGCGAAGACGTAAGATGGGAAGTTCACCTCGCCAGACACCCGTCAAATCAATCCCTCGACAAGAATCTGCTTCTCCTGGACTTTTCGTCACACCTAGTGCTGGCAGATCGGCCACGCCACAAGCTGATGCTTCCGATCCAGATAACCTTCAGATGGACTCGATATCGAAATCAAATAAAACTTTCCAGGACTTGGTTGCCAGGAAACGCCAAGAAAGGCACGCGAAAGAAGCAGAAGATAGAAAGAAGAAGGCTGCGAAAGCTAATGAAAGGAAACGACTGGCCGCATTGATCGAAGACGACAGTCAGCTTGACAGCGAGGATGAAGGAGGACAACGACTCACACAGCAGAATCGTCCCACCCGGAAAGCGAGCAAGAGAGCTATCGAGGAGATGCACAGAGAGACTCAGCGATTGTCGAGGAACATGCAATTGGCTCACAAAGCTACGAATAAGAAGAAGATCACTAAACAGAGCTTGTTTGCCAAATTTGGCTACAGACAAACTGAGGAGACTAATACTGTTTCTTCTGGCCCTGCTAGACCCATAAGTTCAAGTCCTCCGCCCGCACCACAATCAGACACTGAGATGCAAGAAACACCGCCCACATCTCCACCAGATGATATGGGCACTAACGACAAACGAGAGGCCGCCGGTCCTTCTCTGGTTACAAGCATAGCTATGGATGTGGTAGACGAAGAGGACTTGCCTACTCTTGAGGAGGCTCTGAAATTGTCACCACCTTCCAGGAGAGACAAGGGCAAAGGAAAGGCTGTCGACACAGAGCTGACCGAAGCTTTATCTGAGAAGAAGCCTGTCTTCAAGCAGCGACCAATTCAGATAAGGCCAGCGAAAGTTAGTACTGGTGATTTGGAGCTTGATTCGGATAGTGACCTCGAGATTGTGAAACCAAAGAAATCTGCTCGCAATGCAAAATTAGATGCAATATTCAAGCGTATTCCGGAAAAACAAGCCAAGGAACCTCATTCTATGGTGGCTCTACGAATGCTTGCACACCTCGGATCGCCTGGAAAGCAAAATTTTGGAAGGAATCAAAAACCATCGATTACAGCCCAAGATCTACAAATCAGTCTTCAATTGAAGGCAAGGCAACAAGCACACCGAGAAAGAGAAGAGCGACTCCAGGCCCTCAGAGATCGAGGAATCATTGTACAGACTGCCGAGGAACGAGAAAAGGAAATGGCAGAGGTTGATGACTTACTCGCTAAGGCTCGCCGTGAAGGAGAAGAGATCCAGGCAAGGGAAAAGGCAGCTGCTAAGAGAGAGCGTAAAGTCAATGGTGAAGTAGATCCACTGGATGGTAGCAGCGATGATGAGGATTGGCAAGAGACGAATGAAATACCGGAAGAGGAAGAAGTTTCCGGCTCAGAAGACAATGAGCATGAGGACTCCGAAAATGAAGAAAGTGGTGAAGACGAGGATGAGGAAATTGATGAAGAAGAGGCAATTGAGAACCCCGTACCTAATCCCTTATTCGACAATGAGGCAGAGGAAGATGGAGAATCTGAAATTGATCTTTCTATTCCAGAAGATCCAGTTAACTTCATGGGTACCGAGGACGAAGAAGAAACTCTACCAGTCCACCGGCGATCCAGAAAACCGAGAGTCTCGAACATTATCTCTGATGACGAGGAAGAAGAGGATCTTCTCACAAAGACACCCAAAGCACCCAGAACTCTATCTTTGTCGCAGCCGCGAACAGACTCACCGGTAATCCCAACCTCAGTTCTTCGTTCAGCAACTAAAACATTCATACCTGGCTTACCCATAACGGGCCCCGCTGGACTCGGTCTTACACAGATATTCCAAGGTACAATGGATGATAGCCAAGATATATTTGAATCATCAAATTCAGAGTCACAAATCTTAGACGTAAAAGAACACTCCATGGATTTTCTTCGCCGAAGAGCTATGCCTGAGCTACCCGATTTTGTTCCCACCATGATTGACGAAGAAACACAAGACATGGTAATGGATAGTCAAACACAAATACCTGCATCACAGCCAGCAGACAATGAAACCCAGGGAATCCAAGTCTCATTCTCACAATCGCAAATCCATGACTTCGACAGTTTGGTCGAGAACCCGTTATCAACCCAAGCCTCCGAATTTCCCAATACTCAGGATAAAGGATTCTCGATGATCACACCCATTAAATCTCGATTTATGGATCCACCTTCGACCGCAGGCACATTTACGATGGGATCACAATCTACTCAAACGACTGGTGATAATATTCAAGAAACGCCTATTGTGAAGAGGAAAGGAAAGCTTCGCAGAAGGGCCCGAGCTATCTCTGTGTCCGACGAGGATGAATCATTGGATGCTACCCGAGAGGACAACGATCAAGAAGATGACTTCGAAATTACCGCCGACGCTTTTGATGTCATGCGTAAAGCCGCCAAAAGAAAGCCGAAGGTTGTTGAAGAATTTGATAAGAAAAAGAGTAATGCTAAGAACATGGTCAATGAACAAGCCGAGGAATCGGAAGATGAGTATGCTGGCTTGGGTGGTGCCAGTGACGATGAAAGTGGAGGGGAAGAGGATGCTTTTGTCAAAGAAATGATCGATGATGAAAAGAAAGACATCGACGAGAGCGAACTTGCCAAATTCTATGCGTAAGTTGTTTAAATCCAGACACATGTGTTATTGCTAACCATTTTAGTGACCGCGAGAGGGCAAGCGACGAGAAGCAAATAGAGAAGCTTTACAATGATATCTCCAAGGGCATGCTTCGACGCAAACGAGGTGCCGATTATGATCTTTCGGACTCAGATGATGGTGGAGAAGCACGCCAGCGTCGAAAACGCGCAGCAGAAGCCAAGATGCGTAAGGCTTTACTTGCAGACGAAAAGATTGGAAAGATTGCACAGAACCCCAAAAAAGAGGCTTTCCTTCGTGCAATCGAGGATCGAGGAAGTGACGATGAGATGGGATTTCTGGATGACTTCCAAGAAAAAGACGATACTTCTGACTCACAATCTCAAACCCAAAACGACGAATCTCAGCAACCTGCACCGAACCAGACTGGAGAAGTCATGGGCCCTCCGTCAAAACGTAAGCATTCTGATAGCACTGGTTATGTTCGACCACCACCACACTTGCGACGTACAGGGAAGAAGCCCTCAAACCTATCAGAGGTTCGAGAATCACTGTCAAGTCTTATTGAAGATCCTCATGCTATGGTTACTTCAACACATCTCGAGTCTGATTCAGATGATGATCTGGAAATCGAAGGAGGTCCAGAACAAGGGACTCAAAAGAATCGTGATCCTTTCGCCATACGCAGAACTGGAACCTCCATCATCGACAGAATACAACTGAAGCGTGAATCTTCGAGCAATGTTGCTGCCAACAATGAACGTCTAGCATTTGCAGCACCTTCCTCGCAACCAGGTCACAGGGTAGTACCTCTATTGAGAAAAGCTACGACAAATAGCAGTATTTTATCTGGGACATCAAGCACTGGTGTAAGCATTGGTATGTCAGCAACAGAGCGGATGGCTGGTGGCAAGGACGAAGGATCAGGTATCAGGAGAGGAGGAGGCAAGCATAGTGGAGTGAACTCTTTTGTCAGGGAAAGTGAACGGAAAGCTATGATGGAGAAAAAGGAAAAGAGAAGAGAACAGAAGAAATTCAAGGGAGTGGAAAGTAGGCGCAAGGTCGTTGGTGGTTTGTTCGGAAAAGGTACATTCGAATAAGGGTATTCTGCATTGGGTCAGACTGGATTGTCTATGTCTGGATTAGCATTAGGTGTTTCTGGTGTAAGCAAATTGGCAGGAGCCATAGGACTTTTGAGATTCGATGTTGAAGTATTCATGATGTTAATGCCAAGATTTTATATCCTGATTTTTTCTGCCATGTGATATTATAGATTGCTGCACCCCCACGAATTTTTATTTGTTGAAGGAACGAGCAAGCTCCAAACTGTACTTTGCAATACCACACTTACATCAGATTTTATAGCGAGCCATCACACAGCATGAGAATCATTTGAGGGCGATGTTAAAATCAAAAATAATGTGCAAATCAAAGCAAAACAATGGATATAGGTTCATGTCACAGATCAGCCCATATATACCAGTATTCGCGTCAACCTTCGACAATGTAACTCAATCGTCTTCTTTGCACCACAGCCCATTATATCCTTCCAAGATCATCCCAACAAACAATTGCAATCCCGAGCACGCGATCAAATGCCACAATAACCAAGTGATACAAATCGTTCTTCATCCCGTTCACCGTCCATATCTCATCCCAAATAATAATAGAATTAGCATAAAGTTACCACATAGAAATTCCCAAGACGTACACACTTTCCCTGCATACAAAGTACATACCATCATGAAGTGGATTTTCCTTCCAATCTTATTTTCCTAAACCCACAATAAGTGACCGGATAATAATGTGTAGCATGGACGAGTCTGGATTTTCTTGCATACCCGACTGCTGGAATGAGAAACCATGTTTGCAGCCGGCTGAAGTGGGCTGAAGGTAAGGAACGTGGGACTCGATGGAAGAGCCGGAGTGGAGGAAGAGTATAGTGCATGTGTTTATCACGAAATAGAATCCACTTCTTTTTATCAGATCTTTTTTGATCTGATAAAGAAAGGGGTGGAGACCCAGTGACTAAGACGCTAGAGACCGAGAAACGGACGAGGGACGAGGGACGAGGGAAATACCTGTTCTATTATATTATCGGTCGGAACTTCTTATCACTTCATGAACTTTCTTCTTAATGTTTGTTCACTCGAGTCTTAGGTTATGTTTCACTTTGAGTCAATAAAAGGAGAAGAACAATCCAATTGTTGAAAAATCAAATCTTCTTACAAGTTTCTTGTGTGTAGTCTAAATAAGAAACAATCACACGTCAACATCTGATTGTTGTTCATTCATATCCATTTCCTTATCCTTATCGTCATCACTATCGTCATCATTCATACCATTCCTATCATCTACCACAACATCTATAGCCTCCTCTTCCTACACAACACGCTTCAAACTCGAAAATGGTAGTATTTATCGATTTCGAAGATGATTCCGAACCTCCAGAGCAAGTGGGAAATGAATTGAGCCATTTGCAGAATGGAATAAATGGATTTCAAAAGCCTGTTTGGGGCGGATTTGGAGAGGCGAATAAGGGAGCAAATGCACTTGGATTGACGTTGGATCAAGACGACAGGGTGAATCCAAATAAGAATGTCATCACGGAGGCATTGGGCTGTTATCCGTTAGTTCTCATTCATCATTGATTATATTCACTTGTGAATCGTACAATCAGGAAGAGGCTAATATTCTCGCAGTATCATATCTGCCATAGCATCTAATATCGACCTCAACACTCTCGATGCACTCTCTCATACATGCCGTCAAGTTCGAGTCAATCTCCTTCAATTTCGCTCCAAGCTTCTCAGATCAACCCTTCACTGCGAAAACGAGGATGTAGAGCTCGATCCCGAACATACATTTCGTTATCGAGCGCGGGCCGCAGATTACTATTTTGTTGAAAGCGGACGCGATGCACACGGTAGTGGAAAAGTGGGTGATTGTGCCAGAGATCTGGTGGGAGAGTGTCGCAAGTGCGGAAGGGTGGTTTGTAGGGTATGTGTTATTAAAGGATATTGGGATCTGTATAGGCGCTGTGTCCACATATTATGAGGCTAATTCTGTGCAAACAGAACTGCACTATTAAACCACCTGGCCCCGTTCTCTTACGTCATCGTCATCGACGCATGTGTAAGACATGCTCGAAGGCTCCTCTTTCTTCTTTGGTCGCTGGCTCTTCATCATCATGTTGCCCCTCTTCTTCCCCAAATACACATGATCATACCCTTTCATTATCCCCTGAAACAATCAAAGATTCTCTCTGCAGTTGTCCAACAGCCGTTTGGCTCTGTCAGCCCTGTGGGCGATCCCTCCGCTCCACCGATCAAGAATACGAGGGCATCTGGAAATGGCGTACACGCTACCTTCCATCATTAGGTGGTCTCGGCGTTGGCATCGGTGAAGGAAATCGTGGTGTTCCTTGCGGTCGTGGTAGTACCTGTCTAGCCGCCATAGAAGTAGAACAAGAAACCGACTGTGACGCCGAAGACGCGCGTGAATTCGAAGAATCTAGTCGAGCCGGGTCTCCAGCATCTAGTCCTGGAGGAAGTATATTTGGAGGCACGAGTCCGAATAGCAGTGAGAGGAATTTGAGTCTAGGGCCTGGATATGCAAGACATGAGATTGAGGGGATTGGAGGGGTCATGAAGAAGAAGAGGGTTAAGATGGTGAAGGTAGGGGCTTGTGTGCCAGAATTTGGTGATGAGAAAAGTGAGGGGAGATATTTGGTTAGGGAGATGGAGGGAAAGGCAAGGAGTTGGTGTGGATGGTGTCATAGGGTTGTTAAGGCGAGTGATGACGTCGTCTAAGAAGCTAAGCTAGCGAAGTGGCGGATCGAATGAAAGGGGCAGAGTGTAGGGGTGAAGGGGTTTCCAATGAGTATCGAAAAACAAACAAAAATTAAGGATACTGATATGTCTGGTAGCGATGTAGATAGAGGTATGAGGGCACAGCACCCAACGTGCACGAAAAGTGGGAATTAGGATACCTAAGTATATACATATGGGCGATGATGATATGCAAGCATTAGGGGACGAGGCGTTTACCTATTGAATTAATGACACTTTTATTCCTCATCTTTCTATTCCAAACCATGATCTTATTTCTCAATTAATAAGCTAGATTGGTGAAGCTAATCACTCACTTGAACCGAATGTAAAATATCAATACGCATTCGAAGCTAAATATCGTGCAAAAGAGATATGTAATTTACCCATCGAACTCACACAATACATGTTTTCTGCTTGGGTCTGTGATTTCATAAAATCTTTATAATCTAAAAACTTTTCTAATGGGGCTTAGAGACAAACGAGTTAATGATATGATGATATGATAGTCAAAGAAAGCGCAGACTCATTTTTCTCGCGTAACTTCCTTCTCCCTTACGTCACTCTAATAACACTTTCAATATCCACGCACTCAATCACGTTACTCTGACGCTTCTTCGAAACTTCATTTTTTTGTTGCATATTTGCTCTAGGGTCTTGAGCTTAGAGGAAGAAGTCAGGAACTTGGTACTTTCGAAGTCGTGGGTATTGTAAGATTACGTACTACGTAGTTATCTTCGTCGTTTTAGTGTGTCCTAGCATATGCACTTCGCTGTGCTCGTTTAATTGGAGTATGTATCTAGAATTCGCTGAGAGCCTTGGAAGGGCGTGTTATATGTGAGTAGATACTTGAGGATTTGAGTCTGGGAGTGCTCTGTAGTCATTGCGAAGTGGTTGGAGTTTGTTTGTAATGTAATGTTTCTTGTCGATTGGAGGCGGATGTTCAGTTGGTATGTCATGTAAGATTATCATGTATGGGTGTGCAGTTTAACACTTTGATTGTTTCTCTCGCTGATTAGAAAGAATCTTGAAATTCTGTTTCTACTTCCTGGCCACTCTTGTTCTTTCTTCATCACGTCTTTTGTTTTTGTGGAGATTGCTTGGGTTCGAAGAGTCTTTTTCTGGACTCGATTTAGATCACTTGAACGTCTGGTTTTTTTTTTCAATTGAGAGGATTTTTGAGATTTTTGCAAATTAAACATCAGGAGATTGGAAGCTTTCTTTTGGATATCAATGAAAATTGCTATGCTCATCTTCTTGGTATCATACAGTGCAAGTGAAAGAAGTACAGTAGCGACGTTAGAGAATAAGAAGTGAGTAATATCAAGTCTATGTAAGGAAGTATTCTTCATCACTTTGTAGATAGCTCACAAATATATGACACCTAAGAAGAAACTTTGAATGTGCCACTCTATCTCTTCTTCAAAAATATAACAAGAACATGACAAATCCCCCACATCTCTCCTTTCTCCCCTTTGCCAATTAAAGTCTATCCATCTATCATTTCATCCTTTCGCGTCTCCCCACCATTATAATCTCCTCTCCAGCCACTAAACAACACTTCCCGGCTCTAACGCCGGCTCATCCTTCTTCCTCTTAATCTTCTCCACAAACCCCTCATCAAAACTCTTCATCTCCTTTTCATGTGTATTTTTTACCCTCCTCAACGACCAGAAATTATAGAAAACAAACAGAATACCCGTTATACACGCTATGGTGGCGGTAACTATCGCAGTAACCCTATGCGCAGATGGGGAGTAAGTAGATGTATATTGTAATAACAAGACATATTTTGGAGGACAAGAAAAACTTTCAAATTGCTCCCTCTGCTCGCCCAACAAGATAAATTTTCTTATTAAAGAAAACTTCCCACCCACCTAGCAGTAATGCTCCACGCTCCCTTTTGCTGACCATAAACCCCCACCAGCGTCCCCACAAACCCCGCAACACTATTGAGACAACCCGGCAGGAATATTTTATTCAAAAGCCACACGTAATTTCGTCGATGGGTATGCCACAGCCATAGCATGACCATTGCACCGATACCACAGCTGAAACTTGCGATCCAGAGAAGCGGAATATTTTTTGCTGCGTGGAGAATATGCTGGGTGGTTGCATCTGGCAGATCGGACGGAAGGGAAGAAGAGGGAAGAGATTGGAGAGATGTGAATGTGCCCGGGAAGATTATGAAGCCCGCCAGGAGGATCCCTCGAGGGTGTTAGAGTAAGTGGAATGGTGATTGGGTTATTGAGATTCGAGAAGTAAGATGACTTACAACTAAAGAATGATATGTATATGTTGTGCATGCGGGGAATAGTGTCAAGAGAAAGAAGCATATTCATATATCTCGTTTGCGCGCTATTTTGTCTATTTAAGCCAGCCGGTCTCGCAGATTTCAAAATCGAACTTCCTGTAACAGTTGAAGAATTTGATTTTTTCGATCCATGACGGAAAGGTTGATGAGAGGTAGATTGGGGAATTGTTTGGGTTTTGGATGACTTTTGCGAGGTAACTTGAGATCGTATTTTTGTTGTACTGTTACGATTAAGTCTTCCATCGCCAGTGTAGGTACTTTTGGGTGGGTCCATTGGAAGGGTGTTTGATCGAGGCATTTTGGATAGTATTTTTGCAGTGGAGCTTAATGTCTTAGTTTAAAGTGAACTTCATATCAGGGGAAAGTGGACGTTTATGATTAATGCTAGATAACATGTGAATCATGGTGAAAAACGAGGGATTTATCGCACAGTTTTGTGAATTGGGAATATCATATCATGTTTTGGACGAGATGAATCAAGGTATCGATCGAATTTCCAATTGAGAACTATACTACCATGCCACATACAAAAGTTGCCGCGAAATTATAGCTTTATCTCGACACCATTTGGAGAGAATTTCTGCTATTGTATTCAATCAATGTTGATCACAGTACCCGATAGGAGGTTATTCGTAAATGTTGATATCATGGGGGTGGGGCCAAAATCAAGATTTACCCCTGGCGCTTGCAAATGCGTGATGACGTGAATTTGGTTTTGCGAGGAGAATAGACGAAGTCCTTTTCAAATTTGAGGAAACTACTCAAGATAATATCGCAAGCAGAGAAAAACATAATTGTAATCCTAATTTGAAAATAGGCACAGTAGCTTTTGTGATAGGTTCAATTATTGAGTCTTTCAAATATAGAATGGACAAGGAAGCTTTTCCTGACATTTCCGGTATTTCCCTACCAACGCCAACGCTATGCAAAAAAAGACAATTCCTCATTAGACTTCCTATTTTACCCCAGCCACAAGCAGATCTAGCATACCCTTGACCTGCATCGCCTTTTGTGACCTTTCTACTTCTGCCCTTACACGTCGATGTAAGAACCTGATTTGGCGTTCTAATTCTGGCGATTCAGAGGTATACTCTGCATATATGTCCAAGAGCAGCATAGCAGCATCAGTACATATGGGAACATATCGAGGATCAGTAATATGTTTTGATACCCATTTGAAAATTGGTTGTATCGTAGTCTCGTCACGCTTTTCGAATGCTGCTCGCATGGCACTTCTGTGTCGAAGAGCTGTGAGAAGTGTAAGAACAGTGACTGCGGGAAGGCCTTTCTGGAGTACACAATCTAACGCTTGATGATATCGACCGAGTTGGAGTTCACGCTCCCATTCTGGGGCCTTTCGCTTTGTTGAACGTGCATTACCCTCAATCACCACGTCTGCTCCTTCTCCCATGAAATCCATTCCTCGGAGCCTCTTTTCTACTCCGCTAGTGTGTTTTCTCTTCTTGTTCTTCTTATCGTATTCCTCTAATGTACCGTCGAGCAAGGCTTGCATCTCTTTCGCTCTTTCTCTTTCTTTCACCTTTTGCTGGCCTGATAGTCGTGTTTTGATGGATAAGACACCAGATTGCATACCCACAACCAAATGCTTGTCCTCACGGTTCGCACCAGAGCTAACAACATTGACTGACAAAACAGGAGCTGAGTATTTGAGTCCAGTTACAACATTCCATCCCGTGGTTTCGAAAACCTTGACATGACCGTCCAAGCCACCACTGACCAGTCTAGTAGCGTTTGATGCGAGGCACAACGAAGTGACAGTCTTCTGGTGGTTCTTGATGATGTGCAATGGCTTTCCAGCAACCAAATCAAGGACCGAGATTTGGTTATCAGCTGCAGCAAGAACGGTGGTCCCCGAAGGCATAGGAAGTACAGTCTCGATTGGTGCAGCATGCTTGAAGGTCATAGCTGCTCTAGCTGGAACTCTAGGATCCCATAATCTGACAGTCTCGTCGTAACTACCAGTCAAGATCATATTCGACATTGATCCAGGCATGAAGGCACCACTTCTAACATAATCGGTATGTCCAGTGAAGGTAGTTGTACTTTCTTGACTTGGCAGATCCCAAAGCTTAACGGTTCTATCGTCACTAGCACTCATGAGAGTTGTCAATTCTGTTGGCGAAAACTTTGTGGTCCAAACTGGCTGCTTGTGTTCTTCCCAAGTTTTTAAGATGGCTCTTGAATTCACATCAAAGACCTGTATCTTTCCCGTTTCGTCACCTGCCACCATAACACGTCCATCTCGTCGAATCTCTCCGCTATGCGCAACATCTGAGAACCGAGTAATAGTCTTTACTAATTTTCGTGTGCGAATTGAGTAGATCTGGAGTCGAGTACCAGTGGTAACACAGAAGTAATCATTGCCGGAGGGTGATAAAGCGTTTGTTGGTGGAGGAGGGAACGATATGTGCGTAATAGGATAATTCGTTGGTGATGGGATGAGTTGCTGGGAGCGAAAACCCTTCCAATATCGCTGTTCAGGTGTAATTGGCGAAGGGGCAGTAGGGAGTTTAACGGCCGGTAGACCTGTCACTGGTGCGGACATCTTGATTACTTACGAAGGGAAAGATAAAATTAAGATGTCGCAGAAAGAATTTAATATTTCAGCTTGAGAAAGCTTGCGATGCGATACGCAAAAAAAAAAGTTAAGGACGGGATCTGGGCTATTTTTCCCGACAATCCACTAGGCTATTTCAAGTTAGCCAAGGCTATACCTGCCATTATTGGAGTTCAGATCTTTTCATCAATATTTCATTTGGCCTATTCATTCATGATGTCTGGGTTTGAATTTGGTAAAATATACACAGTACTTGATATTTGGTTACATTACTCTCTATGGCAGAGTTCCTTTTGTCTCAGAATTCTCTTCATGTACTTATCCCAGCCTTGGTAGTTAGTAATGGTAGTGCTTTAGAACAGTGCATACCTGACTACCCAGGTAGGTAGTGATAGGATCACAGTTTTATACTGTGCTAAAACTCACAAGGACAGTGTTGAGGTAGTCGATCTCAGATTACTTTGTATCTATAAGTGTAGCTTGCATCTAACTTTCCATGTCCTTCCTGTGAACCGTCAAATCATTTACCACTGTTATCTCGCATTAAGTTTAAGTTCAACACAGTCTGTTATTCGCACACCACAAGTCACAAATTCATATCCAAAGTCTACAGAAGGTACTCTGTGACTTTACTCTCGCAAAATCCAGTCCAGGTTGAGAGGGTGAGATACCCTTTCGCTGATAGGCACTTGTGTATTGATCTCTCCCTTGTCTTTGACTGAACTGCTCTCAGAAGTAAACTAACAAATCAAGCGGTATATCGACGTTAATACTAATGACTACCTGTCTTCTTTCTGAATACATTCTGCTCCATTCTCATCTCTTGTCTTGCTCAATACTATTTATATTCTAGTCTTGAATATACACCACATATGATCTATCTTGTCAAGGATACTAGAAATGATCTCTCATGACAGAATTCTGTATTCAAAGCCCCAAAATTGATGAACATGCAAAACTCAACTGTTCTCTTAGACTACACGTGTATTGCTACACAGTATATCATCAAAATGGTGCCAATTAGGTGAGAAGTTGTGGGTAGTTTAATTCACGCTTGTGATATTACAACTTCAGAAATCTGCCCGCCTAATTCACAAACGTGTTTTTTGTTGAATCTACATCACTACGAGAAATGAAAGCATCAAGATCAATCTGCCCAAAAATTAAGCTTTAGCAATTATGATTCAAAAAATCTCTCGTCCATAACTCAAGTCTTGCGATACAACCATTTTTATGGTCATTATTATTCAACGGAAAATCAGGAAAAATGAAAAAACCCAATGTCTTTTGCTCTACAGAAGAGCAAGAAGTCTCTCCGAAAAGATTTAACTAACCTCCCCGAATCTGCTTTGCACGGCGTCCTGTTTCCCCAACTTGTTACTACATTCTATCCCAGCTTCATTCCTGCAGCCCCAAACGCCGAATCCAATCATTCTGCGCGGCAAAGTAAAATTGACGATCTCAACATCAACCACACAGCCATGACTATAATGAACCAAAGCGGATCAGTAGGTATGTCTATGCTCCATGATGCGATTCCAAGACTCTCGGGTTGTACTGAGGATTGATTATAAATTGTGGGATCATTTCATTCTCTTTCGCTTGTTTGAAATGATCAAAGGCAAAATCGCCGAAGGCATTGATCTAGCTATTCTTCGAGGTTCGATGTCGCTCGCCGAGTGAGTGTTTGTATTTCAGTGGGATCGAATATTATCTTGACGAGTATCACTTCCACCTCCCGGATAACTATCAGATGCCGCAACAGCTCCTCCTCCAAGAACGGCGCTCTGTTTTTTCTCACACCGCTATTGATGGTCCATCCTTTTGTCTCGATATGTTGATCAAGGAAACTAGCCCAATTGCCAATAAGACACACGCGACAATAGCCAAGACGATAATGTTAGACATGCTGTTAATGGCCTATCTCTGTGTACAAGAACGACTCGAGGTAGAGTGACAGTAGGAAGACTGTTCTGCAAAGGTTGAATGAAGTCTTGATGTTACAGACTTGTTTAGACGATGAATGTAATAGAGAACGACAAGAATAGTGGACAGTAAATTTCCCTTGCAAAAATGAGCCAAGGCAAAGAAGGCAAAATTATGAAGAGAATGCAAGAGATACTGTTGACGAACAGAAGAAAGCAACAGAAAATATACGAATACTTCCACCTTTATATATCTGTCAAATTTTCCTTATTTGCACACATTATAACTTTGTTATTGGGGCATTCTCATTCTCCTTGCAAATGATTAAATTTGTATGTGGTAAGTTAACTAGGGCATTCATCCAGTGCATGTACTAGCTTACATGGAACATGGACCCTTATGACAGAACTAGAAAGATACAACATCTACTTGCCGTATAAGCGTCTTGCTCGTATCAGCACCGAAAGCTACCTAGATTGAAGCTTTTAAAATTAATATATCGCTCCCCGGATTTCAAATAGTTACCCATTCCAATCAGATTCTAGCCTCGTATATGTGCGTCTATCATTCGTTGAATATCATGTCTACGCGAATACGCATGACTGGAAGTTGCCATTCGTTGGCTACATCGCAAATGAAATCAATTGATTAAGGTTACCTCAGCAGTCAACTTCTTGTATGCTAGTATCCAAGGCCCAGTCAGCTGTCAAAATCCGACTCGAGACAAAGCCCCCCTTGCAGTAGAAGCTACCGACCGTTGGTACTACATCAAAAAGAACCAATCGCATGACGCTGTGTACGGCTCACGAAACATTGTCGCAAAAGGATTACACGGGTGGAATTGACGGCATTGACCACCAATCATCTCCAATCGTCTATCATCTTCCTTGTTTCAGTCAAAGAATCATGTAAGGGCATACTAATAAGACGCTGCAAATACTGACACCTTTTACAAGCTTAGAAGCATCTAACACAAAAATTAATGCCATGGTCTATACTTAAAGTCGTTGGAAATAAAGTTATACCCACTGCAGAGCTACGAAACTATGAAATTTGTCCTAAAAGTTAGGGCTTATCCTTCTGCCTCGTCTCGTAAGGACCCTGTCAGTACAGGCGGGGTATGTGCCTAAAAGCGAATCATCTTAATTTGGTTTAGCTTTCAGATATTTGATATTCTCATATCGAAGTGTTTGACATACCTGCAATGTATTGTGGCGGAGTAAAATCAATTTCGTGTTATTTGCTTTGCGGAAGTTCCTATTTACTATGTGTAGCTGAGCTTCATGCTCTTTTTCATTTGCAATTCCAGAAATTTCTCAAAGGAATCCGTGTCTAGAGTTTATCCATCTTCTAAATTGGCTCGTAAGGACCTGGTCGTCTTACGATAGTGGCTTGCCTGTCAAAAGTTTGTCATTTAGAACCATGTCATTCTTCACAGGGGCTTGTACTGCATCTCCGAACGAATCGAGGTCTTCGACATTACTATTGGGAAGCTTGCCTCTAGTCACGACAGGTCTAGAAGCTTTGATAACGAATCTGAAGATACAGGATCATTAAGCCTTGCTACGGATAGGATTTCAAAGGCTAAATCTTGTATGACGATTCGACCCTTGACTTCTTTCCCCTATTATGACAATTCAAGAAGGCTGGTTGTTTCTGTGGTAATGTCAGCTAATTACTGACCTTTTGTCTTCTCTCATCATGAATGGTAAAAGTAGGTAAAAGATGCCGTCAAGGAAAAATCAGTTTTAGGACAAAATCCCTTCTCTCATCTCGTTGCAATGGATTGCAACGGCCTGACTATATTACGTTTTCTATTGTACTTGAATGAATGATTGGATAAATTCATGTTCAAGGTAATTTCCTCGCCTTTGTGTATGATTCATTCTTCCATTGAAGGTATATGCGCGGTTTATGGGTGAGGAGAACTGGTAGGAAGATATAGCAACACCACATAGAACACCAAAGCCGTCCATCTAAATCTCCATTTAAGTCTATATCCAAGCATTCTCATCGGATTACCCACTCAGACACAGCCACGGGCCAGGAATAAGAAGCTAATCAGACCGCTTCAGCTCGAAATGGGTACTTGTCATTGAAGAGAAGTGATCATGCGATCAAACTCACAGCCTGGTAGCTCAAGCTTCACTTGCAGTATCTCTGCTCTTTCAAGCACGAGTTGCGGATTTCTTTACAACACATATGTATATAGTATTTAGATATCTTGAGGACACCACAGAAGCGAGACCATTATCAACAATCACAAATTCAAGCTACGTGGTTTAATCTCGTACTTCTGAAATCTCGGTAATGGCTATCATCTAGTGCATGGAAATACGCGCATAGTCACTGTCTAGCATGATACACTCTTTGCTAAACTTACGAAGAGTATTTTGCAATCTTGATATATTTGAAAGGAGCTCGATCTACAATGAAGCAGCAAGCTCATTTTTCCAATAGGAATTTGAGTTTTGAATTTCAGACAGTTTCCCTTATACCAGACTAAGCTATCCTAAGCAACCAAACCACTTCCAAGCTTCCAATTACAAATACTACGAATCAAAACCCTCACAACCCGATCACAACTACCATCTCCTCATACGAGTCAGGAAGAAAGTGTATACTGTAGTCATATAAGATACCTAGATATACATAAATCTTAGTTCAGTAATCACAAGTACGAGATGCTATTGTAAATATCCACTCGACATACAATGTCGGTGCAAATTGTGACCCCCTCTTTAACTATATAGCTGTAGGCATTTTGATTCCGACTTTTTGTAATAGATATACAACAAGAAGAATTTGAACGGGATAGCAAGAACGTGATCTGAGATGAAGTGAATATTGGGGGTGGCACGAGGGAATCGAGATATCAAATAGAAAACAGATTAATAAGACAGAGCTCCATAGCTACCCCGTTTGTGTCTAATGTTGAGATATAGTAAAACGATTGGAGTTTATGTGAGAATTCATTGATTCATTCATTTTTATCGCAGAGCTACTAAGTAAGGTGATATCGAAGCTAGACGCTAAACGCTAGAAGCGCGAGACCACTACAACGAGCAAAGACGATATGTACCATAAAATAATTAGAAAGCATCCCAGAGCTGCAGCAACGCCATCCATCATTCATGATATGTCATCGCATTTTTTTTAACTTTCCTTTTCCCCCTTCCCAAACACTCCATCTATCCATACCATCCATTATTACCCACCAGACTAAGCGAAGAACTTGCTATAAGCAGCCTTTTCCTTCTTAGCTCTCTCTGCTGCATTCTTCTTCACAGCAGATAATTCCTTAACAACAGCCGCATCTCCGGGAACCAATTTGTTGGCCTCTTCCAGATCCTTTAGTGCCTCATCCTCATTCTTAAGTCCTACGTGTGCGATTGCGCGACGATAGAGAGCTTTGGCTTTATCAGTATCAGTGGTGCCTGAAACTCCGAGAGCGGCGCTAGCGGTACGTTCGGCATCGGCGAAGTTCTTAAGCTTGTTGTGGAGGAGGGCAGAGTTGCTATTGAGGGTAAAACGGAGAGCTGAGAGGGTGGAAGAAGTTTCGGCTGGAGAGGAAGTAACGTCTGGTTCTTCGTTAAGATAACGGAGACCTTTCTCGTATTTATCGAGGGCGAGAGGGAGTTTATTGTCTTTGAAGGCCGCATTTCCATAGGTCTTAAGGTCTGTGACAATTTTGACGGTTTCTTCTGCGGTGGGAGGAGTGGACATATCTTCTGGGAAGTCTTTTTATGGGAAAATCTCTAGGTTAACCAATACTCCAAATAATCAAACGATAAGACAAGAGAGATAAAATGACAAATGGAAAAACTGAAAAAAAGGAAAGCTGGAAATCTCGAAAATTGCTGGAAGATATGACGAAAAACGAAAGACGGAACATTAAGGAGATATGTTGCAGATATGTTGGCTAGTTCTTGAAACAGTTGAAAAAAGATAATTTAGAAGATGAAGTACCTTCGTATGTATCGCCGGTAGAATCAGGAGTCTTTGCATCGGCAGACTCAGCTTCGTCACCGGTAAGCTCTCCACAGTCTTCGATGATGACTTCCTTGTTGGGCTTGTCACCATTTTGAGTGGGCATGTTCTCGATTTTGCGGACCCAATTTTTACCACTAAGGACTTGACCGAAAACGACGTGTTTGCCATCGAGATGGGGAGTTGGGACAGTTGTAATAAAGAATTGACTTCCGTTAGTTCCTGCGAGGTCTTTGTTAGTCTAATCTTTTATTATTTTGACCGAAGATCGTCAGATGAAGTGCGATCGTTGTACATACCTGGACCAGCATTGGCCATTGAGAGTAAGAAAGGTCTGTCATGCTTCTCTACGAAATTCTCATCGTCGAATTTGACACCGTAGATACTCTCTCCACCAGTTCCGTTGCCAGCTGTGAAATCACCTCCTTGGATCATGAATTGCTTAATCACACGATGGAAACCAGAACCCTTGTAGGAGAGAGGTTTGCCAGCCTTTCCAACACCCTTTTCACCAGTGCAAAGAGCTCGGAAGTTTTCTGCAGTTTTGGGAGTAATATCATCGTACAATTCGAAAGTGATTCGTCCTAGAGGTTCTTCTCCAACGGAAACGTCAAAGAAGACTCGACTGCGGGGTTTGATTCCTTCAGCAGACATTTTGTTGTTGGGTATATGCTTGGATATAAAAGAAGGGAATATGGAATGGAAATTGAATAGAAATTAGGGTATCGTATGCAAAATGAATAATAAAGGTTCACAGATTAGAGAAATTGATTGTTGGATTGCTTTTTTCTAATAATTTCAGCCTTCTTATGAGTAGAAGCTTCGAGATGGAGGGTTGGAATGTGGGGGTCGGCGTTTGTACCTTCCGATCTGAAGCTTTACTTAAAGTGGAGAATGTGGCTATTCACGTGTGGCATGACATCCACTTCATCAGGAAGGAAGGTCCAGAGTATTCCATGTTGGTCATAGAATATTTTGTGGTTTACTATTATTACCTACAGAGACTGTAATTTCAAGATGAACAAATGAAATGCCTTGAGACATCTATAGTCATCGATAGACATCTATATGCATGTGGAGATGTTAACCGCTAGCCATTTCTCTGGCCATGCGCTTAGGGTCTATGCAGATTCACAGATTCGTTCAGCCATGAACTTTGAATGGTCTGCGATACGCCAAACCTTTCATGCCTTCTCATTTGACCTGGTTGACATCTCGAGGGTTACCTAACAGCATTAGTACCAGAACATACATACATGCGCTTGACCAATGATGAGAAGGACGTACCGGGCCATCATTCACCAAAGCCACTTCCTACAATCAAACATTCGTTAGCAAAATGATCGGAGCAGTCTAAATTGTGGTGTGACCTACCATCATTGCCTGGAACACACCATCTTTGACTCTTTCTGATGCATAACCTTGCTGGACCTTTGTCACAAAAAGTTGATATAATTCCCTAGCCTGGTCCCCCCCCATGGCTCCATGAAAGTCTGGCTTTGAACCCTTCTTCGTTGAGGCAAGTAATGTGAATTGTGAGACTGATATATGAAATGAATTGTCAGTCTGTGGGACTCCCATGTCTAAGGGTAATACTCAATCATCTTCACATACCACAGAGAACTTCTCCTTGGATGTCTCGCACATTGTGTTTCCACTATGAAATGAAAAGTATTAGGACTGGAGTCAAGCAAGAACAAAACAGCAACTAAATAACTCAGTCAATGCGTGGTATGAAATAACAGAAAACCATTTCTAAGATCAAGAGAATTAAGAGACTCCTCGTTCATACCCGACCGCCATTCTCATCATCCCATAATCGCATTTTCAGGACTTTTGCTGCTAACGATTCTACATCTTTCTCTGTATCACCAGGAGCCACAGCGGCAAATACTAATATACCTTTCCCAATTGATGATATCAGCTGCTTGTCTACCGTCACAGAAGCAGACAGAACACGTTGAAGTATAGCTACGCAGAATCTAGTAAGTATCAAGTCTGTAGAGCAAAAAAGGAACGAGGGGTAAAGTTGGAAATGATACCCTTCATATTTACTAGGTGGGTAGGCCAATGACCAGGATTGAATCGGTCTCCTTGATCTTCTGACTACGATAAATATCGATTCCTCTCTAGGAATGATTTATACAATGAAGTGGGATGTTGAGGATTCCTAATAGTCTGAAGTTCAAGTCAACAATGGCGATAGGTAGGAACGAGACTCTCTCTATATCATGACCTACTTCGGGACCATATGATGCAATCCCCACTTGAGCATTTCTTTCACCCAAGATGAATAACAATTAATCACAACCATATAAGATATAAATTTTGAATAATCAAAAGAATGGTAACATAATTTACCTAGCAATTATAAACGTAAATATCAATTCAGAGATCAAAATCCAATTCCGGACAGTAACATATATTCATTCCATACTCAGCCATGGCATTCTTTCCGTAAACCTTGCCCATAAGCATTTCCCCCACGTTCTTCTAAGGCTGCAGGTGATGAAGGTAAGGTGCAAGCGAGGCTCTCTTCCCGCAATCTCACCCAAGCAATGCAATATGGTCGCAACGTGAAATCCAATTCAAAATTCAGCAACAACTTCTCAACCTCTCACCACTACACATTCACACCAAAACGAGGCCTTTACTTGGTAGCAAGGTAATTTGTAAATCCCTTGTACTACCACCTTTTCACGCAAAGGCTTAAGCTAGACATCTATACCACGCATGGGGTCTGATATTTGTCAAACAAAGCTAGCCCCTTGTACACAACAGCAATCACCAAACACCAACCCATCGATACATTTCTCCGTACCCCTCACAATTACACGATGGCGGCACGAAAACTTCAGCAAGAAGTCGATAAGTGCTTCAAGAAAGTCACTGAAGGCGTGGCAGAATTCGAATCAATCTACGACAAGATAGAACAATGCACAAATGCTGCGCAGAAGGAGAAGTTGGAGGACAACCTCAAACGTGAAATCAAAAAGTTGCAGAGGCTTCGTGATCAAATCAAGACATGGGCTGCAAGTAATGACATAAAGGATAAGGGTCCTCTGTTAGATCACCGGAAATTGATTGAAACGGTAGGGCATATATTTTACTTAACTGTGGAGTGAGCTAAACTGTTGTAGCAAATGGAGAAGTTCAAGGCAGTGGAGAAAGCTATGAAGACAAAGGCATATTCGAAAGAAGGGCTGTCAGCGGCAGCGAAGCTGGATCCAAAGGAGCGCGCGAAAATGGAGACCGGGGAATTCTTAGGCAACATGGTAGAGGAGCTAGAGCGCCAGATCGAGACAATGGAAGCCGAACGGGAATCGATATCAGCAACAATGAAGAAGGGGAAAACTCAAAGTGCCAAGGCCGATAGAATAGCAGAGCTGGACAACTCAACGGAACGACATAAATTTCATCAAAATAAGTTGGAGCTTATCAAACGCTGTCTGGAAAATGGTACTGTAGAGGTTGAGCAAGTCAAAGATCTTGAGGAGTCCATCAAATATTACGTGACCGACAATATGAACGATGACTTCATGGAGGACGAGGAAATGTATGATGAGCTCAACCTTGATGAGGAAGAAGATAATTACGGCATGAATAATGATAATGATCGGGTGTCATCACAAGACACACAATCGATACAGGAGGATGTACCAGATACAGATTTACGATCCAATAGTTTACCTGGAAAATCGAAATCAGGTTCAGAACCGCCTCTAGCTGCTGCACGAAGACCTTCTACGCAACTCAAAAGTCCTCTCCCTTCCTTGGCCACTTTACATACCCCTCTATCGACTTTGTCAACAAATGGAAGCTCAAGTAATCTTATGAAACCAGCTGCGGTACCTACACGTGCCCCTGGAGAGACTTTGAAATATGCTTCGGCGGCGGCTGCTGCTGCCGCTAGTGATAAGAACGGCCTTGCTCCTTTACCCCCTCCACCTGAAACTTTATCGACCCCCGCAACGTCAGTCAGTCACCCACCTTTATCTGGAAGTGCTGGACGGAGACCGAGTGTGACGGCATCTCCAACAACTATACATTCACAAACCGCAAGTGTCAATCAGACACCTGTGACACGATCCAGTGTTCCAACTACAGATACGCCATCAAGTGCCCAAACTAAATCTCCAGCTTTGAGTCAATCAAGTGCTGCACCTAGTGGAGCAAGTTTGTCCCATCCTGTTGAAAAAACAGAGAATACGAGACCAAATCTTTCCTCAAATTCGTCAGGGAAGCAACCAGCCTTATCCAAGACAGCAGAAGGCAAGAAAGGTTTGTCTATTGCTATCCCATGCACTTCCAATGCTAACAGTTCTATGCAAGCTGTTCCACCACAATCGAATGGTGTCTCGAATGGGCTTAAGTCAAGCACACCAGAGAACACAGAATCTGTATATCATCTGCCTTCCGGGTTCCAGGATATGCTTCAATCTTTTGAGGTAATTCAAAAGAGTGCCCCAGATGTTTTATCCACAGCATCGCAAAGAATGTTGGCATCATCTCAGGCTAGTGGTCCTGGCATGTCAGACGTTTCGCCTCCTCGTAGCTACAAACCAGAAACCCCTTTCAACACGCCATCATATTATCCCCAAGACGTTCCGTCGGTGCTAGATGACCCTAGGTTGTATAATCGTATAGATGGAGAAACTTTGTTCTATGTCTTCTACTACAAGCAAGCCACATATCAACAATATCTTGCAGCTAGGTCATTAAAAGAACAAAGTTGGAGATTTCATAAACAATATCAAACTTGGTTCCAACGACATGAAGAGCCCAAGGAAATTACTGAGTTGTATGAGCAAGGAACTTATCGCTTCTTTGATTATGAGAGCACATGGTAAGTTTCACCATATTCATTCTTTTCCTGAACATCAACTGATCAACTGTCTATAGGATGAACCGAAGAAAGGCGGACTTTAAGTTCATCTACAAATTCCTAGAGGACGATGTATGAATAATGCACTGGCGCCTATGGTATCTTTTGGTTGGAGGATAGGTTGGCGCAGTGGGAATTGCTCAGCCAGTATCTGGCTTGGGGAACTGACCTTAGTTGTCTTAATAGCAAGTACTCTTGCTCATCTGGTTCAATTCAGATGAAGTTTCTTAACTTACCTGGCAATATTCCTCAGAAAAATAAAATGTTTGCTCGTTGTGATATCTGCCAAACTTCACCCTTCGATACTGGCTCACTGGTCATTTAGGTATTTCTGTGTTCCGTGAACGGCTAGAGACATGCATGATGAGACTACAATTTATGCCGATTGATGAAAGTGTTCTCCAAGGCAAACAGAATGGGAGAGAGTTTTATAGCATCCGGAGATACCAGTTGTTCTCTTGCATTGGTCTTGACGAATTAGTCTCCATACTAAGAGCTGTACTTGAGTGTGATTGGCGAATTAAAACATTGACCTTACTCAGGGCTTACCATAAACTGCCCAGGTGTGGGTTGATTGGATATTTCTTCGTATATGGCAATAGAGAGATCTAGACTTTAACCCAGATTCTCGTCTTTTGACCTAAAACTTAGGTCGCAACGAAATGGCCTGCAGACATTATGTACGAGTATGACAACTTTGGGCATCATCACTCTGAATGTTTGATACCCAACTCCCAGATATTATAAGAGAATGTAAGCTCTCCCCGGATTTCAATTTTCAAAAAAAAAAAAAAGAGTCATGATTTCCTTGCATATTCCTTTTTGCCTCATCTCTACCCAAGTACAACCAACTGCGCACAAGTTTTGGACCCCAAAGAGGGTTCGCTGAGCCAGCCGACAATACATGGTATCCAACCTCGAAAACGCGACTTTGAATGGCAAATCATAAGTTTCAAGCACAGTATTGATGAAACATTGAGACTACAGTCCTCTCATTATTCTTTTGATCTCTTTTCGAATAATTCTATTCAGTGTATATCTCTACATCTTGATTGTTTCACGGAAGAAATATTGATGATAAGCAGGTCCAAGTTGTTGTCTTATGGATATCCAGATATGCCACATTTCGTAAGCATGTGGCTTGTACATGGATTCAGATCCTTGACGGAAGTGTTCGTCCTTTTACAATTCTTCATTCAGGACATGATGCAGCCTTTTCTTCACATGCGATGATGAGATCACTGAATGTGGCATTTGAGAAAGACACAGCCAAGCGTTACATCGGCGCCTGCCAGTTATCGTTAGCACAAGCAAATAAAACTGTACAACGAATGCAGAAAAAAGAAGGCGGATGGTTGTTCCCGCTCTCTTCACCTCTTGCTGCCTAATGATACAGTTCCATTACCAAGGAAGTTTCCAAATCGCAATGGTCCATTAGAGAGTAAACACGAATTCCCTACTCTTCAAGATGCACTTTATGGAGAATAGCGGTCAGCATTGAAGCAATGATATAGGAACAAGTTGCCCAGATCAGGTTTGAAAATAGATTTCCTTCTATTACGACGATTTTATTATACCTCAAAACTCGTCTTTACTGCGCCCCGCCGCCAATATGGTCAATCAGCGACCAGCAATTATGATACCATAGGGGTTCGAATCTACTAAGCCAAATGCCCCATTTTGATCGATTTCTGTGAGCGTTCTATCGTTCTGTGCCTTGCTGCGAATATAGGGCATCAATGATCGCCGACAGACACAATGCCCCTTCAGTTGCCTTTTCGGCTAGTCGGACCACAATCCTAGGATCATTATCGTTCGCCTCATTGAGGCTTAAGTTGCCCTAAAGCAAATGCTTCTTTTTTTCGAACGTTCGCCCGCTGTGCCGTTCAACGATAAGGCTAGAAGTTAGCCGGAATCCTAGCTTCATTTCGACATTACACAGACCCAAAAAATTGCTGACATGTTTCGTTGGCGAGTCAAAATTTCTCAAGTCCTTGACTTCCGGTGAGTTCATCAAGTTAGATCCCGCTAAAAAAGTGCGAGGGGCTTTCTATTACCTTTCTATGCATATGAATGCAATAGATGAAGCATCCGGGGCCATTTAAAGTTTTCCGGGGCAACCTTTCACCATAGATATCACCAGGCTATGAGATCCTATTGGTAAATAATAAGCTATGCTGATATTAACCTCCGTCTAATTGCACAGGTCATAGGTGATGCATGTGAGTATTTCAGGGCTTGACTTACTGTGAGGGAATGACTGTTAAGTGTTGGGTTTGAGAAGCCTCGCAAATTCCCACGTCAATTAAGCAGCTATATCATGTCACGAATAAACCAGAAACGTCAAGATCTTCATATCAATATACAAGGATCACTATTCTTCTTCCTATAATTCTTCTTCCATATCAATATTTCTTTCGTCAACTCTCCTTGAATATATCAACACCTGGTAAGTAAACTTTATTTATATTGTCGATTTTCTATTCGTATGATCTGGTCAAATTGCATTAAAAACAGAAGATGATACCTTTCAAGTGAGGTCTAGACTAATATCATGGAAAAGGGTAAACAGAACCATTTCCAGAACAAGCCTGCTATCTATCATGTATTCCAATTCGTTTGATAAAAACTTGAGGCCAAGGCAATACTTTGATCAAGGTAGACTTCGGCCTAATCCGACTACAGCACCATCAATGGGAGGACTTCCAATGAATCGAATCCGTTCTGACCAAAGCTCGATCAGCACTCAATCCGGATCTTCTGGAGACATCTATTCTCCGGTTCTCATGAATCGAAATTATTCGGATCAAGGCTCAATTAGTACTCAATCTGGATCATCCAAGGATTTCTACTCTACGGCTCCTAGCAGTCCATCCATGTCTTTCGATTTTAACCCCTCCCACTTACCGCAATACTATGACGATGGATATAATCAGGGATACAGCAACTACACCACAGCATCATATAGTATGGAGAGGAGTTCATCAAACCAAAGTCATTCTCTCAAAGCAACACCATCTAGTCTCGGCTGGTCTCCCGAGACCGAACTCCTCAGACTTTACAAGTTGATCGTACCAAAGGGAAAAGAGCCGTATCTAGAACTACTTCCAGGGTACGCAATTCATCAAGATACACCCCAGCAAGTTTTTCTTGATCCACCTAGGTACGTCGATCTACACTTAAAGATTCTAACGAATACTCACACATGCAAAGTGATCCCCAAAAAGGTATCTATCCTTGTCAATTCCCAATCAACTGTCCAGGCAAGCAATTCCGAAGGCCTGCGGACCTAGAACGCCATTATAGACATGTGCATGCCGATGCCGATCAGAAGGGCAGTTTTCCCTGCGACTATAAACCCTGTACCCGATCCAAAGGCCCCTTTACTCGAAAAGATCACTATCGAGACCATCTCAAAGATTTCCACAAAGAAGATATTGGGACTGCTAAACAACCCAAGAATACAAAGGACCCTAAGAAATTAGAAGCTCTTCAACAAGCGTGGCTCGAAGAACGTCAGATCGATCCGAGATGGTGGAGATGTAGAAAGTGTCTCCGGAGGGTTTATGTGGATACGAATGGATATAAATGCGTAAATTGCAACGAGGAATGTGCGAAAGAGAGGATAGAAGCGAGGGAGCAAATGAAACGAGACGGGGATAGAGAGAAAATGTACTACTCGGGTGAGAGAGCGGATATGATGTATGCAGCCCCGTGCACGTGTTGTAATGGAAGCATGTGGATCTCGGATGTAGGGTTTGGGGAAGAACATTCGGTGCCCTGTCCGATTTGCGTGCCGAGTGAGGAGATTAGCTACGAGGATGTGGAGTGGCAGGAGGACGGGAGTTTCGAGCCGGAGTACGAAAATGCTTACTAGGAAGTCTGGGTTGACTTCTTGGGGAGATGGTGAAGGGTTATGATTTGATGAGTTAATATGCTATGAAAAGAGAGTAGTAACTCTTGAAAACAAGACATATTCATCCGCCGGTGCTAGGCGTTGGAGTTGAGCGGCGGATCAAACTGGGTGGCGTTTGAACGTAGATAGAGACGGCTGGTTGCTTTCTTGGAAGGATTTGGTGTTGGTGTCGCTTTTCGTGCTACTTTCTTTATTATTTTCTTTTCCCTTTCTACACAATGTATATGCACCTTTTTATCTTCGCTTTTCTAAATATCTATCCATTTATATCTAAAGTCCCTTTTTAATGTCCTATTTGTCGAAAGGAGCAAATAAAAAACTTTCAAATTGTTGCGTCAATTTTCGGCAGAGTAACAACATCGCCTCACCTTTCTCTCTATTTCTCTTCCACTATTTCTTCCTCTCCCTCACCCCTTAATGCTCATTCTCAACACTTTCCTCACACCTCGTTTCACACCTTATCTCACTTCTCATTTTCTACATCCCACTTCTTTCATGTATCTCTCATGTCTCTTTTCTTTCTCTGTCACCCATTCTTCAAATCTTCAAACCTCCAAAGAACAAAAACAACCCCATTTTACTTTTTGAGAGAAGCGCACAGCACGGGAGGTTCAGAAGAAGAGGATGAGAATGTTGTTTTAATTGAAGAAGGAGTTGATGCTTAGATTGGTGTTACTATTGCTGTTGAGACGGAGAAAAGAGGCTGGCAAAAACACAACATGTCATATCACATCATGACACATCATGATATAGAAAAAAATACCCGTATAACCATATATATGCCTGTACGATAGTACAGCATCACATTGACAATCCATCAATCTCAATCTCAATCTCAATCTCCTATCGTTTTACACAAAAACGAAGAATGAACTTTCTCAATTAATTAATTAATTAATCAATAAATGGATAAAGAGGCCATGGAGTCGCAGAGTAGTGGTTCAGTAATATCTTCCAGAATGTTCATTTCTGTGTTTTCATCTCTTCTTCTGTTTATGATTCTTCTTATACCGTGTCATTCATCCACTCCAGACTATATACTATATACAGCCATATACAACCCAACGCCCAGGAGACAACAGATAATAACAAGCAGAGCAGCTCTAAAAGCGAATTCTCTAGATGTCATAATCAACTACGATGCATGCATAGAGAGAGCCAGCCTGTCGAATTTTTCGACAAATTCGAACGCCCCCCCCCCGTGCCCCAAAAAAGCAGATGATTTGAAGGATACGTACCTACCTACCTACCAACCAATGAAAACAACGACCAAGCTAGGAAGAAATGACGTACGTGTAAACCGAAACACATACACACACATAGAGTAATAACTATATATGTAGATAGTCTAGCATGGATATGAAATATGAATAAAGATATTCACAAATATGTAATAAATATTTAATTTGACATAAGAATATTGACAGCAAAAGTAATATAATATATAGATGCTCAATATAGAATTCCACAAGACGAAAAGCGCTCTCTCCTCTGTTCTTCTCCACACTTTCCTCGCCCTTCTTATCTCTCTTCCTCTCGTGACCAACTCCGCTCTCCTCTTCCCATACTAAAACATACCCCCATCACCCCTTCCTTCTCTCGGTATATGTCCCCAACTCCCCATCGTAGGCGACACAATTTCCTCTCTGAAGCCTTCTACCCTTGCGCCCCTTCCATTTCCAGTATCAATACTCATCCCCTCTGGGATACCCATCCCCATCCCTGTTGCAGGTGCCGGTGCCATTATGAAACCCCCATCATTACTACTTCCACTCCCCTGACTCTTGGGTTCCTGTTTTCCCTTCCTCCTCAATCCACCTAGAAAACTCCTACTTTGTTTTTCCTGTCTATTAATTCCAAGTCCCCCTAAACCCTTTCCCCCTGGCGGACTAGAGGCTTGCGTACCCAACTGTTGTGCGCTGTTATCTAACGGTGGTGCATAAGGTCTCTGATATTTTGAATCTTTCCCAAAAGTCGCCTCCCAGAAATTTTGTTTCTCTTTCTTTTCTTTATCTTTAGTGCTCAAGGTAGAGATAGTACCTATTCTTTCACTTCCACTACCTGCGGAACCGGGAGCGCGAAGATATGTTTGGCTTGTATTATTTATACTTGTGGCATTGCTATTACTCATTGAGTAATCCTGCCAAGGAGGTGGGAGGATGGAATGTTGATGTTCTGAATCTGGTTGGATATACGATTGTGTCGGAGGGAGTGGGAGAATTCGAGGGGATTCGTGGAAATGTGTATTTTGGAGACCTTCGACTATATCTTCGAATTGAAGAGAAATCTGATCGGCAACGCGATCACCGTACTCTTCGGCTTTGAGTATACATTCATCGGTGCGCTTCTTGAGAGCTATACACAACTCGTTGAATTCACCAAGATCACCTTCAAAGTATTGAGTCATGGAATTCGAGGTTCCTTCTAGCCATAATTTGACCAAGTCGGCAAAACTTCGTGCATGGTCAATCAAGTACGGCAAAGAAGGAAATCCTTCTCGAGAAGTGGGAGGTAATCTTGCGAGAATGGTAATGGGTGTGGAATACGACGCAGGAACCGCAAATGTTGTACGATCCGGGGCTATAGCACAAATAGAATCGAGAAAATCCTTCACACCTTGACGATGCTGATAAAGAAATTTGTTCATCGGTTCCATCCATGACTCTTTTTGACCAAAGCTTGATAAGTTTGCCAAGGCTTGTAAACTTTTTGCTATCAAAGTGAATGTTCGCTGAGCTTTCGGTTGGGGGTGATCTGGGAGTAGTCCAAACAATTTTGGATTAAGAATTGCTGGGCAGAAAAATCGTAAAAATATGAATCCAGAGACACTAGTATATGCAACAGTACGAAGAAAGTCTCCGTATCTATCTTCAGCAACCGCACGGATGTACTTGAAGATTTGTCGCAATTCTGGTGGACATCGGGTTGCAGAATCTGCTATTGATCTCCAGACATCAGTAGTTAAAGCGATCAACGAGACCCAATTTTTCTCGAATGCACCGTCGTTATCAATTCTAGATGGGTCGACTTCGCAATCAGGGTTAATGTTGTTGATGGTGCGAATTTGATCTCCCAAAATTTCAGAGAGATATTCCTTCCCAACTCGTCTCATGTGAAAATCAAGAGCTTGCGTTAGTAAGGAGTTTCCTCGGAACAAAAGATTCGCTTCAGTATTGAGACTTTTCCCCATGTCTCGAACCGATTGTTCCCGCTCAATGGACGTGAAGGAAACCTCATTTGAGCCAATCCTCCTGCTGTATCTAAGTCGTTTTGTTGGTGCTTCTTTTCCAATGCCATCGATTTCGTCTTCAACTAGGGCTTTTAGCCATTCGGATCCGTTTCCAGATACTTGGAATATATTGATCAGTGTTTCAGATAATTGCCTGAGATTATTGGGTATGACTTGAGATATTTGAAGTGTCAACCCATTATTGAAATTATGTAGAAGCTCAGAGATTGGTTGATAATCTTTGGCAAGAAGTACAACAACTTCATCATGTCGAAGTTTCATTAGCATCTCCCCAACCTGCTCTTGATTTTGATCCAAAATTGGCCACCATGCTTCATTATCCTTGCCTCGCTCGAGCTTGTCAACAGATATTTCAACTACTCCACAGATAGTTTCTACTTGCTGGTCCGCCACTTGAACGCTTGAACTTGACAAGAATCCTTGCACGGTTAGTTGTGACATTTCCATACGTTTCAAAACTATCGATAGTTTTGGTAAATAAGGAGGCAGATCCGTGAATTCGCACTCTTCTCGCCAAAATGGATTTCTGGTCTCCAGCTTTGTTATTGTACGGGCGCGAACCTCACCATCAAGCATGACCTCTGCAAAGTAGTCACCGAGAATCCCATCTGGCTCTGGCCTTACCGAGTGCCTGCCATACTGGGGTAACTCTGCCCTTATACCAGATTTCCGAAATTTAGCTTCAACGATTCGCATGTTGAGAGACTTCTCAATTCGGAACATATCGTTAGTTGAAGAAGGATATCCCTCAGGTAATTCCTCACCTTCGGCATCAGCTTCTATTTGCTGTGGGGTATCATGTCCATATATTTCTGGAATTGTGAAAGCCCTCAAGAGACATAACCAAACTTCGAATACCAATCGTGATTCTAATGCTAGGTAGATAGGTCTAAATATGGACAAGTCTGTGGATGTAGAGGTGTACTGTGGAAATATGGCAATGCAATATTCTTCTCCCAATACTGACTTGTCAAGCTTTTGGATTGCGCTCCTGGACAATTGTGGGAGCTGAACGACTGAAAGCAATAAAGCATCATTTTCGGTCAAAACCTTGAGATCGCCATTATCCTGAAGTATGCAGGATATCCTACGCCACTGTTGTCCAGAGTTACGCAGATGTCGCGTTGAACGACGAGTGATAATGGACTCAGGGGATAAGGGTGGCCCTTTGTCCCACAAGAGAAGCTTGGCTACTTTGATAATATTTGAGTCTTTATTACTATACGCGGAACCTCGTCGATCCGCTGCTGGGCGTCTGTCGTCGTGATGTCCTGTTGGAGATTTCAGCGGACTTGTCAAAGATGACGCTAGCCTGATCTGTTGCCATGGTAGTATCGCTGCTAACCAGGGATCGAACTCAGCAGGGTCCGTTGGTAAAAGACGAAGGTCTAAACCGAGACTTGGATTTAATATCTCCAGACACCTTACTTGTCGTTCCAATGAGTATATGATCGGTTTGACCCTACATCCTCGTAGGTCGGTTGCTACAGCAATGTGAAAAGGTCCTTTATCGTCGTCCTCATACATTAAAGAGCCTTTCACGTTGTCAATATAACACACACCTCGATACCATTGCCCGCGGTCTACTGTCTGATACTCGACTTCACCCCTCATACGACCACGTAAACTTTTCATGAGACCCAATATTTTCTTAGTGTTCCCAGTAGGCACAGGATCTGGAAGAGAATCGACGGCAGGTATATCTACAAATGCTTGAAATGGCGAAGTCGGCCGTGAATGCTTTTTAACCAATCGTCTACCCGTCCCCTTTTCCTTTTCGAGAGAGTTGGATTTAGTCAATGCGTTTCTGTTAGAAGTGGATGGATATCCGATGGCAGTATTAGTATCGGGTCGTGGCTCGATGTCATGGAAAGATGATGAGTTTGTGGAATGTATTGAGCCAATTCGCTGTCTATTCCTAGGAGCCCCTCCCGATCCTGATCTTTTTCGTGTGGTAGCATCTACGGTATATGTTCGAGGTCGAGATCGAAGACTCATGGTACTCTGAGGAGGCTTGTCAATGGAGTCACTGCTATATGAATCATGGAAAACCAGGCCTTGACGGCGCTCTCTAGGCTTTTCTCCGCCAGGGATCGATCGCGGCGACGTTTGCACAGATGGAAAGAGTCTAGGCGGAGTCTCTAGTATGCTTAAATTGTCGTCTGTTACCTCGACAGGTTCGGGTGTAACTGTGCGAATCGTTGTATCTAAGCCAGGACCCCGCGATCGTCGTGGCTCACTCGGAGAGAATCTTCGTGCCAATGTCTCTGCCGCATTTTCCCCCCAGTCCCGCACAGTGTTTTCCCTTCCAGACGACCCGTTATAATCTCTGGTATCCATACCTGGTGACAATAGACTCATCCCGCAATTCCTTCCTATGGAGGTTTAGAAAACCATGCCTAACCATCCAAACCTCAAAAAGATGGCGGCCCCGGTGATGCTAGAGAATTTGACGAGCTCGCGTATTCGAGTCTTGATATGTGCGGAAGCATGCAAGCAGAGTTGTCGAAGATGGCATGGGTTCGTACTGAACAATTTGAATTGAAGATCTTCGATATAAGCTGTGGCGTACGTGGGGAAGTCTAAGATGTGCGCAATTGATTGTGAAGCTTCTGCCAGTCTTTGTACCGCGCAATTAGCGTAGATCTCTTGATTGAATGACAAAGCTTTTCTATTCCTTTTACCGATAGAATTGAGTCCGCTCCAAATGTGCCTTGTGGTTTCCCAATGCCGATTGCGAGATTTGAGAGTTCTTCATCATCACTAGCCATATACCATATAGTTATAACAAGTTTAACCAAGATTCCGTCGAATCTATTTTAGCGGGTCGATTTTTTCCCTTTGGAGTATAGAGGTCGGAGCTTTCAAGGGTTGATAGTTTACTAGTAGAGCTGGGCTGCTGGGGGGGGGG